>BLSH010555554.1:232814-250156 GCA_018402905.1 Glandirana rugosa | reverse complement strand
TTCTAACTGTGTGTGAAAACTATCAATTAGAGGGGAGGAGCCAGATCACTGTTCTAAGAACAGTGATATCTCATATCACTGTTCTTAGAACAGTGACCTGGCTTCTCCACCGCTAATTGATAGTTTTCACACACAGTTTGCAGATGTTCTAAGAACAGGGATATGGCTTCTCCTGGCTAATGTATACTTTTCTCACAGAGTTTTAAGATGATTGTAGAATGTACAATCATCTTAAAACTGTGTGATAAAAGTATAAATTAGCTGGGAGAAGCCATATCACTGTTCTTAGAACAGTGATATGGCTTCTCCCCGCTAATTTATACTTTTCTCACACAGTTTTAAGATAGTCCACATCCACCTCCATTTTTGATTTTTTTATGTTATTTTTTTTTTTTTTTAAATATTTTAAGTTATTTCCCTATCCCCATTTCTTTGTAGGGCACTTGTCCGACCCTTACCCCCCATTTCCTTCCTTTTGCAGACCTCTAGGACTTTCCAGGACTTTCTTACAGCCATTTTTGTGTCTAAAAGTTTGGGTCCCCATTGATTTCAATGGGGTTTGGGGTCCGGGTTAAAGTTCGGGTTCTGTCCGGACCCGAACCCGGACTTTGTCCCGAAGTTTGGCCAAACCAGCAGAACCCGAACTTCTAGAAGTTCGCTCAACTCTAATTAGAGGCATAAATCACTCACTCAAAGAAAGATAGAGGTTATGGTGACGGAATATTAGCTCAGCCCTAGTAAAGAGCATGGGCTCATTTGGCACAGATTGAATATATGTTATTCCTGAGATACAAAGTAACCCAAATGGGGCCTCCCCAAATCTTATAGACATAGTCTTTAGTGGATAACTTTTTCTTATCTCCTCACATGTGTCCCCAAAAAGGAAATAAATATTGTAATACCTTCCATGATAATACTTATACTATGCTCACATGTGTACATGACAGCATGTGTGTGAGATCACCAGTGACTCATGACTTCTCCTCCCCTCTTGCCTATATTCTTACCAAAGAGCACACTTTATAGCATATATTACTCCAAATATTCTCTTCCTCCAGTAAGCTATAATCCATTGCTGGATCCTCTTCTTATCAATATCTCCCAAAAAAGAGAAATGGAATAGTGAAGTATAACCATATAAAAAAATATATATTTCCTTTAAATTGTAGCGACATTATATTGTGCTCCCATACATGCAAAACAAATGTGACCATATTCCTCCACACCAAGGTGTACCTTACGCCATACACCAAATACCTTACCCACACAACACCTATGACACAGGGTTGGGTGGCCTTGCTTATCACATTTCTTCTCGTGTACTTGCTTTTCTGGCCTCCAGGATACTTGGTTCCAACATAAATAGGTTACAATCAGGGCATGTAAAGGAAAAGAGACTAACAGGGTAGAAAATCCCACTACAAACACATTTATTATACTCAAAATGCTCACATTGGCAGGTCAGTACAGTTATTCCAATATTCAGGATGATGGAATGGGCACTTCCAGTTTTGACGTAAGCATCTGATGTCACTTCTGACGTGTTTTGTCAAGAAGACTTTGTCAAAGGATCTCGGAACCTGCTCCAGTTTGGATACTCTCAAAACTATAGGACTGTGTACACAGAGGAGCCTTTATCTAAGCACTCTGGCTTACATATACAGTATCTCACAAAAGTGAGTACATCCCTCATATTTTTGTAAATATTTTATTACATCTTTTCATGTGACATCACTGAAGAAATGACACTTTCCTAAAATGTAAAGTAGTGAGTGTACAGCTTGTATAACAGTGTACATTTGCTGTCCCCTCAAAGTAACTCAATACGCAGCCATTAATGTCTAAGCCGCTGGCAACAAAACTGAGTACACCCCTAAGTGAAAATGTCAAAATTGGGTCCAAAGTGTCAATATTTTGTGTGGCCACCATTATTTTCCAGCACTGCCTTAACCTTCTTGGACATAGGGTTCACCAGAGCTTCACAGGTTGCCACTGGAGTCCTCTTCCACTCCTCCATGATGACATCAAGGAGCTGGTGGATGTTAGAGATCTTACGCTCCTCCACCTTCCATTTGAGTATGCCCCACAGATGCTCAATAGGGTTTAGGTCTGGAGACATGCTTGGCCAGTCCACCACCTTTACCCTCAGCTTCTTTAGCTAGGCAGTGGTCAGCTTGGAGGTGTGTTTGGGGTGGTTATCATGTTGGAATACTGCCCTGTGGCCCAGTCTCCGAAGGGAGGGGATCATGCTCTGCTTCAGTATGTCACAGTACATGTTGGCATCAATGGTTCCCTCAATGAACTGTAGCTCCCCAGTGTCGACAGCACTCATGCAGCCCCAGACAATGACACTCCCACCACCATGCTTAACTATAGGCAAGACACATTTGTCTTTGTACTCCTCACCTGGTTGCCGCCACACACGCTTGACACCATCTAAACCCTCAGGACACAGGACATGGTTCCAGTAATCCATGTCCTTAGTCTGCTTGTCTTCAGCAAACTGTTTGTGGACTTTCTTGTGCATCATCTTTACAAAATGCTTCCTTCTGGAATCACAGCCATGCAGATCAATGTGATGGAGTGTGCGGCGTATGGTCTGAGTACTGACAGGCTGACCCCCCCACCCCTTCAACTTCTGCAGCAATGCTGGCAGCACTTATACATCTATTTCCCAAAGACAACCTTTGGATATGACGCTGAGCACATGCACTCAACTTCTTTGGTCAACCATGGCAAGGCCTGTTCTGAGTGGAACCTGTCCTGTTAAACTGCTGTATGGTCTCTTTGGCCACCGTGCTGCAGCTCAGTTTTAGGGTCTTGTCAATCTTCTTATAGCCGAGGCCATCTTTATATAGAGCAACAATTATTTTTCTTTCAGATCCTCAGAGAGTTCTTTGCCATGAGGTGCCATGTTGAACTTCCAGTGACCAGTATGAGAGAGTGAGAGTGATAATACCAAATTTAACACACCTGCTCGAACTTCCGGATCCGGCACCGTATGGATTAGCTGATCCTCTCAGCAGCTCCCGCCAGGCGGCTAAAAATCTGCTTCTAAAACCGGCCCAAAGCCTCTCCAGGCAGCCCAAGATAGCCCTGCAGCATCCCCCGCAGCCAGAGACTCCCCCAACCTCCGTGCAAGCCGACGGCGTGTACACGCCCAGCTCCCCCGGAAATCGAGGCCGCGGCTTCGGCCTAGTCAACACGAGCGGCCGCCGCGAATGGACATCTTCTCAGCTTGGATCGATTGCCCGCCGGCCCCGGATTAAACAGGATGAGCCCACATCCGGCAACCAGAACGGCCTTTACACCCACGGAAGAGGCGCCCGCCACAGCGTGAATCGAGGCCGCGGCTTCGGCCTAGTCAGCAAAAACGGCCGCCACATCAGGCTTTACGAACGAACATCGCCCCAGCTCGGATCACCTGCCAGCTGATCCTGGGTCAAATAGGACAGACCCACATCTGGCAGAGTAGCATCTATCACCACATAAGAGGCGCTCGCCACAGAGAAATTCAAGGCCACGGCCTAGTCTGCATGGGCGGTTGCCACACCAGCGCACACCTATACCTCACCTCAGAGCACCCTTTCGCTGGCCGTTGAACATATAGTTCAGACTCACATTCAGCCATTACAGCCCTACACCTCAACGACAAGTACGCATCCGGCCATTGAAGAAATTGAGGCCGTGGCTCCGGCCTATCCTATTCCCATCCAAAACCCATGCCATCGGCCATTTTATCAGCCCGGCCCTTCCTTCAACAAGCCACAGTTCACCAGGTGGTCCCCCTACATCCTGACAAATAGATCGCTATCTAGAGAAACAAGTGCCATGAGCATGCCCCGCAACCCCTGAAATTGAGACCGCAACTCCGGCCTACACAACCGTGGCCCCGCACTCAACCCAGAGGCACAATAGGGCTCTCACATGGAGGTAGGAGCACCCCATACCGACACCCCACCGGACAGTAGACATGATGCCACAACAGACATTGCCCAGGCAGTGGCGGCCCTCCTATCCCCACTATAGAGGCAGCGGTGGAAAGAGCTGTCACCGCGGGCATGGCTCTGATTAAAAAGGAAGTGCAAAACCACTTGACCAGGCTTAATGAAGCCGAAACTCGTATCTCAAATATTGAGGATGAGCTATATCAACTTCAAGGAACTGAACAAACCCAAGACAAAACAAACCAGTTCATCATTCAGAAACTGGAAGCCTTGGAAAACCGTTCCAGACGGAACAACCTGCGCGCTTTGTAGGGGTCCCAGAATTGCTCCAAACGCACAAACTTGCCGACTTTTGTGCCCGCCGCATCCCAGAAGCTCTGGGCTTTCCTGCTCCTGCAGCGATGGAAAGAGCACACCGGATAGGTCCACTCACAACTGACCGCACCAACCCAAGACCCATCATCGCACGGTACCAAAATTATGCTGAAAAAGCTAGCATTTTGCAAAAATTTAGGCAGGTACATTCTCTGCAATTAGACAGCGTTAAAATTCTGATTTTCGCAGACTACTCCATTAAAGGCTCGAAAAAAAGAAAGGTGTTTCATAACGTGTGCTCACAACTCTACCAACAACAAGTGAAGTTCACCTTGGCTTTCCCAGCAGTGCTCCGCATCAAAGCGCCCAATGGAGAACAACTAACTTTCCATGTCCCCTCAGCTGCGGAACTCTTCCTACATTCCCTACGCACCCCTCCACATCAGAATCCAGCCTCCTCACCCAACGCCATCCCATGGTCTCTGGATCAAAGAAGCCCACGGAAAGATTCACCTAACCGTTTGAGAGTCTCCAATGCCAAACCCAACACTCAGCATGTCCAACGCTGAAAGCCAACGCCTCCTCCTACTCTATTTCCTCACCACCCATTGGGTAACTATGCTCTAATGCTCTCTCCTCCCTTAACAGACTCAACCCTGATTCCCAGCACGGGACTCAACCCGGTGACTCTCCCAAACTATAAGTGCTGGGCCCACCTATCTTCTGTACAGACATGTATTGTGAATTATTATTATGTTCTTTTCTATCTCTGCAAGCTACTTTAACAATAGTTCTCTTGCTAACCTACACTTTTCTCCGCATACCCCTGAAGCTGTGGCAACCCCCCCCCCCCCCAGAGTGTGATTTTCACACCAAAAGTCTCAATTTGGCTGCTGACGCTTTAAAAATCTGTTTAGTGGGCCACAGGAGTCATTTATTTTCTCCTCCTTCCCTCTCAGAGCCGCCTTACTGGGTGCTGTTTCTCTTCCACAGCTCGACCATGCGGAAAAAAAGTGAAGTTCCACGCTACTATGGTTATATGTTTTGTTTTTTGTTCACTGTTGTTCACCCCCTCCTCCCTTTTGCACACCTTGTTTAACCACCTCCTACCCGGCCACTGTACATATACGGCCAGGTGGGATCTTCCCCATTCTGACAGGACGAGTATACACATCCTGCAGAACGGGAGCTCGCAGCGCGGCCACGCGGCGCGCTGCTGCTGGATCCTGTGATCATTATGATCACAGGATCCAGCTGAGCAGAGAGCGGGATATGGGCGCAGTGACTGGCCCTCCCGATCATGTGACAGCTGTGTCCACTCTAAACATAAGGATAGTCTTAGCGGTACTGGAGGTTGCCAAACAAACCTCTGGGGGAGGCCAGGCCATCATCACCCTGGACGCCGAAAAAGCCTTTGACAATGTAAATTTTGAATGGCTCTACATGGTTCTTTCGAGGCTAGGCTTTGACGGGCGCTTCAATCACTTAATCCATTCAATGTACTCTTCACCCGCAGCAAGGCTGATGGTGGCTGGCCTCCTCACCGACTAACTCAAACTCCACAAAGATACCAGACAGGGCTGCGCCTTGTCGCCGCTCCTATTTAATTTAGCTCTTGAACCCTTATCCAGATATATAACCTACCAAGCCCCTCTGCATGGGATAAAAATTGGAGATAGGGAACTTCGTTCCTCTCTCTTCGCCGATGATGTTCTCATATTCACAGCCAACCCAGCAACGGATATGCTAACCATCAAAAATATTTTTGACCAATTCAACCTATGCTCAGGTCTCCGCATAAATTACCACAAAAGCGAAATCCTCCCTTTAGGGCCCTACCATAATCTCCTCTGGTTACACAACTCACCCTTCACGGTCACACAATCTCACATTACTTATCTGGGCATTAAGATAGGAAAACTGCCTTCCTCACTGTATCACCACAACTTTCCTCCTCTTTTCACTAAAGTCACTCAAGAACTGCAATCCTGGATCGATCTCCCACTCTCGCTCATGGGAAGGTGCCACTTAGTCAAGATGGTCAGCATTGCGCGCCTCCTTTATCCCCTTCAAACTATACCTTTACTATTGAGACACAAAGATACTCAAATCCTTAACAAAGCTATTTCCAGTTTTCTTTGGCAGAAGAGGCGCCCGTGAATAGCCCTGAGCAGACTGCACCTCCCCAGGAGCGAGGGAGGAATAGGCCTTCCCAATATTAGGCTATATAATATAGCATGTCTCCTCTGTTACAGTATGGACTGGATTACTCAATCATCTCGTTATTCAAACTGCAGCTTAGAATCCTCCATGGTCTTCCCCTTTTCCTTGGTGGCCATCTTACATGTCAAATAGAAAGCTCTACCCCCTAACCTCCAACATAACCTCCTCCTGCGGGACACAGCACATGCCTGGAGAGAATACAGGAAACTCACTAAGCTCCCACCGTTTATGTCACCATACCTCCCAATTCGGGGTAACCCCAAATTCCCCCCGGGAATAGATCATAAGGTCTTTCTACAATGGGAGCACAATGGGCTGCCCAATTTCTCCTCCCTTTGTGACCAATCAACAGGACGCCCTCACAGCTTTGCATACCTGGTCGAGCACTGTTCTGTCCCCAAGTCTCACGTTTTCTATTACTGGCAATGTCTCAGTTTCATCTGAATCTCCTGTCCAGAAGCACACAAACAATTTAGTAAAAATAAGATGGACAGCCTTATCCAAGCCGGTTCCAACACAATATCTGACATTTACAAACCTTTACTACTACAAACCATCCTCCATGCCACTACAACCTCAGTTGACCACTGGAGAAAAAGCTTTTCAGATCGGGATTTGACAGACAAAATAATGCTAGGACACAACAAAAGGCTTAAAATAACCCCCAACGAGATTTGGAGGGAGACACAGCTTAAACTCTTTCATCGAGCCTTCATCCCCTTTTTGTCGGACAAGTCCAATCTTCAAACCTCACTTTGTCCTCTCTGCAAACAGCCTAGACCTTCCTTAACCCATACTTTCTGGTCGTACACATACATAACAGCTTTTTGGGACCAAGTTATAACCTATATAAACAGCATAACCCTGCTTATTCTTCCGAAGGACCCTTTACTCCTAATCTTTTTTTTTTTTTTTGTCTTTGAAAAGGTTTTTTATTACGTTTTATACAGAAAAAATGGGATACAGAAATCACCATCAAGAACAAGCAATCCTCAGACATGTTGGTGAGTGGGATAGAATATACCTCGGCCTCACAGGGCCAGGAAATTATCAATGAATATAATAGAACTCAAATACACATACAGTTACCAAGTAAGCTCAACCTAGAGGAGGTAAATATCTACTTTCCCTCACCCTTATCCCCTTTGAGGTAACCCTCAAGCCACCCCAACTGGGAACAAACTGTGGGCCGAGGGGCACCAGAAAGGACAGACCAAAATGTAGCTCTCCTCCTGCGCAAACAGATGTATAATGCCACTTTTGTGTAACACTTAGAGCCCCGAAGGCCTATAGCGGCTTAGTGGCCCTGTATGACTAGTACCCTAACCCCTGTAATCAGGGGAAAGAAAAGGGAACCCGAAATCAATTTATTGTTTAACGGGGCAAGCTCTAGAGCCCAACCCCATTCTTGGGGTTTGGGAAAGCTGGTCAAGCACTAGCCCCATGGCCATAGCCAACATTACTCCTTATCTTTGGATACTGGCACGTCAAGAAGGAGATGATCTCACTCTTCTATAAAGATACGATTAACACTGACTTTTCTCATCCCAAGCACTCTTACCACTTTTTTCTTAAATGGTCGCCGTTCATCAATGCTACCCTATCCCAAGAAGAGATTGACACCCCTCCAAACTCCTTCAGGTACCACATGGCACAACAACGACCTGTATGCATACCAGAGGACCACATCTGAACATGCCTCCCTGAGAGGCCCTACCACTACTGCGATGCCCATGACGGAAATTCCCCTCCGTCTCCTCTGGCACTACGGTTACAGCTGGTCTCAATTGTCATGGATGACCCACGTTTCGAACTTCATACTGAAACTCAGGTGGAAGTGTTTCCCCCCCCCTATCCCCTACCCCCCTTCTCCCTCAGGTTATTTTACCCCAGTTCCAATAGAGGGAGACCCATCCAGTCTCTTATTCTTGCCGCATACAGTTGTATTGTATCATCCATATGATGCTCTATTGTCTTTCTGTTATTAATCGATGACATAAAATGTACAATCCGGGCCGATTGGGCCCACACTATGTCAAATTGTATCGCCAACATGTCTTGTACTATCAATAAAATCTCAGTTAAAAAAAAAAAACATACCTGCTCCCCATTCATACCTGAGACCTTGTAACACTAATGAGTCACATGACACCAGGGAGGGAAAATGGCTAATTGGTCCCAATTTGGACATTTTCACTTAAGGGTGTACTCACTTTTGTTTCCAGCGGTTTAGACATTAATGGCCGTGTGTTGAGTTATTTTGAGAAGACAGCAAATTTGCACTGTTATACAAGCTGTACACTCACTACTTTACATTGTGGAAAAGTGTCATATCTTCAGTGTTTTCACATGAAAAGATATAATAAAATATTTACAAAAATGTGAGGGGTGTACTCACTTTTGTGAGATACTGTATATTTGTAAATGTGTGCAAATGAAACCCCCTGTTTTTAACTTGAATTGTTAAACAGGGACATTTTTTTTGTTTGTAGGGTAACTGGGTAAATGTGCTAGGAAATTTTTGCTTGTTTGTGATGCGAGCTGCCCTTTCATGTGCACCTTACTGCAAAGGCCAGTTGTACTCTAGATTGGGGAGGTTACCCCTTGTTTGTACAGTTGGTTGAATTTGATGTGGGGATGTACTGGATGCCTTCAGCTGCCATTGTGCTCTTGCTTGGCCTCCCGTGTGTCTCTGTGCATTTAAGGAGGGGTGGGATCCCTCTAGGCCAGTGGTTCTCAACTCCGGTCCTCTGAACCCACTAACAGGCCAGATTTTAAGTATTACCTTGGGGAGATGCAGACTAGAATACTGCAATCACTGAGCAGCAAATGATATCACCTGTGATGCATTTCAGTTATCCTGCAAACCTGGCCTGTTAGTGGGTCCCGTGGACCGGAGTTGAGAACCAATGTTCTAGGCAAACCTGTCCTTAATTTATCCACAGCTATATGGGCTCCAATTTGGAGACTCTCAAAACTATAGAGTCAGGGCTGCAGTATACAAATGAGCCTTGACATAGGCATTGCGGTTTCCACATATAACATGAATTGTTAGGCAGGGACAATTTAGGGCTTTTTGGCAGGCTAGATGGTAGGTGTGCTGGGATTTTTTTTTTTTTTTTGTGATTAAACTATATCATTTTTTTACCTTTTTTTTTTGCAAGATTCAGTTAATAGGGAGTATGTATATGGAGGGACTTATAGTCTGGTTGATAGTCCTGCTAAAGGGACTGCAGCAGAAAAGTGTTCAAATCAGGAAAACTGGGTGTGGAAAACAGATTCAGGAGGAAAAAGAGGAAAAGAAGAGAAAGTGCCTGGAAGAAACCCAAGGTGAGAGAAGAGAAAAAAACGGGTGGGGGAGGTATGGGTGGGGTGAAGGAGACAGGAAGGGGTAAGGGTAAGTGGGTGGGAGTATGTACATATGGGGTTTATGGGCTGTTTCCCATAAGTCAGGCATTTTTTATGGTGGTTTGGTAGTGAACCCAGCAAGACCAGATATTTGCACAATTCAAGGGATTGTCATGTGATATACAGTACAATTTAACTCTTCTAACTCTGCTATTTTGTTAAGTCTGGAGAACCATTCCTTATGGTCGTGGCTTAGGTTGAGCCTCAATGCACTGAGACACGGAGCTTGGCTTCATTCAACATATGCAGCACCAAAATGTCTTTTTTTTCCATGTCCTTTAATGTTAATTAAAGACATTCATGCCAATCATCTTGGAGTGTATATGTTAGAGAACAAGCTATATATTTAAACGGGCTGCTGATGCACCACAACAGACATTTTCTATTTTTGTTAATGCACTGAACCACAATGCACAGTAATTGTTGGTGTTACAATGTCTTGTGGTGCAATGCAACACAAATATGCTGGAGGTGTCTTGTTTTAATGAATTGGGGTGCCATTTTAAATATTGCTACAAATTTGTAATGTGAATGTGTCCCAAGGAATACTGTTGGGTCCTTTCACGCAGGCATCATCATATCAGTCACGTTTCTTACTAAGAAGAAACAAATGAGACAGTTTCAAATTACAACAGTTTGCACATTTGTCTTTAGTTTAATTCAGCTCAGTTTACATCAGTACACATCCATATTTACAACCATTTTTTTATTGCACAAACCAATCATAGATGACAGAGATATAAACAAAAAAGTGTCTTGCCTAAAGATGCACATAAAAGGTACAGATCAATTTACAACCATTCAGATCCATCTAAATGGATAGGACATAGCCTTATTCCATTAAAAATGGACATTAACAGACACAGATGCAGGTGAATGTAAATGATAATCATCTATTTACATCTGCCTGTCCATAGACATGCATTGTGGTTTGGACTGGATCCGACTGAAAAACTGACATATGGATCCACACTGAACGCCCATGTGGAAAGGTCCTTTCTCCTATCCTTTTTTTTTTTTTTTTTTTTTTAATGCTTGTCCGAGGTCAGCCAATAATCTTGCCTAGCATTAAAACAAAAATACAGAATTCCATAACACGCACCCTGCTCTGTCCCCCACAAACACACCCCCTCTGCAATCCAGAACAGTCCTTTTTCAGGTTGAATGACTCCTAGCATTACTATACTCACTTACCTGGAGGGCATTAGTGAGGACCACCTTGTCCTGAAGAAGAAGAAAATAGGAAGAGGTCCCTGCACATCATTGGACTCCCCTGAGAAACGAATTGCCATAGCACAGTGTGGACCTGTCTAACTGAGTGATCAGACAATGGTTCTGGGCTGACATTACCAAATAACACTAGTATATTGATAACTCACATAATCTAGTTTACTAGGTTAATGATAAGTATGTTCAGAATGTGTAATGAAAGAGGGGCTTATATGCTAGCTACAGCTAAGTAGTCCAGGATCACTTAAAAGGTTATATGATCAGGCCAACTCATTATTGATAGCGGATTCAGTCCTTGTGAAAAATGTGTGAATTGTCAAAGATATGGGCAATGATCTCCATGGCAACAGCACACCCCCCTAAGTTTTTATTGACCAGACAGCCAGAGGATACTGGTATCTTAACTCTACATCTGAGTGCCCTCTGATATGGTTGGGTACCTTAAAACTGTAACATCTTTCATGGCAAGGGCTGTTTGGAAGGCCTCAGTGCTGCAAAATATGTTGACATAATGTAAATACATAGATAAATGACAGTCTCTTATTTAAACTTTAAATTATGTCTCTAGTGATCTATTTACTCCTCACAAATAAACTTGCATTTCAATCTAGCCACCCTGGTTGGGGTGTTCATTTTCCTCTCTGCACTATAAATACCATAGCCTAGTTGTAAAAGGAAACCTGCTTTCTAATATGATTCAACGAACAGTATCAATAAAGTGGCTAAACCTTCACATATGCAAACTCCACAGTATGGAGCTTAAACAATATTTAAACATGACACAGCTATTGTTTCATTGTTGTCTTGGGAGGGACCCATAATTGTAACCCAATCATTCCCGACAAGTATACAGCAGGCAATAAAACAGCAGCGTCTAACCTCAGAAATCCACAGTATTAGCACTTCCCTGTTAATTAGAAATTTTCAATGTTCATTGATTTGTTGGAAGGTTATCTCTTTAATAAGAGAGTATATGGTAACGGCAATGAGCAGAATCAATTGTAATAATAGCTATCTGGTTTACAAAAGCTCCCACTAGTGCAATAAAGCAGCAGCTGTCGCTGAATTCTCTGTGTGCTGCTTTTTACTGCAGGAATAAAGTAGCTTTGCAAAGAGTCTTTTAAAGTAACTAGCCTAACGTCACAACACTAGGGCTAAAGCAAAGTTGTAAATTGTTTTGATTACATACACAAATATATTTTTGCCTTTTTTAAAATCGTTATCATGTATACAATTAATCTAGTGATTTTGACACATACAGTGCTTGAAAAAGTATTCACACCCCTTGAAATTGTCCACGTTTTGTCATGTTACAACCAAAAACATAAATGTATTTTATTGGGATTTTATGTGATAGACCAACACAAAGTGGCACATAATTGTGAAGTGGAAGGAAAATCATAAATGGGTTTCAATTTTTTTTTACAAATAAATATTTGAAAAGCGCGGTGTGCATTTATATTCAGCCCCCTTTATTCTGATTCCCCTAACTAAACTAATTGCCTCGAGAAGTCACCTAATTAGTAAATAGAGTCCACCTGTGTGTAATTTAATCTCACTATAAATACAGCTGTTCTATGAAGCCTCAGAGGTTTGTTAGAGAACCTTAATGAACAAACAGCATCATGAAGGCCAAGGAACACATCAGACAGATCAGGGATAAAGTTGTGGAGAAGTTTAAAGCCGGGTTAGGTTATAAAAAAATATCCCAAGCTTTGAACATCTCGTGGAGCACTGTTCAATCCATCACCCGAAAATGGAAAGAGTTTGGCACAACTGCAAACCTACCAAGACATGTCCATCCACCTAAATTGACAGGCAAAGCACTGATCAGAGAAGCAACCAAGAGGCTCATGGTAACCCAGGAGGAGCTGCAGAGATCCACAGCTCAGGTGGGAGAATCAGTCCACATTACAACTATTAGTTGTGCACTCCACAAATCTGGCCTTTAGCCTGTGTTCACACTAGACCGATTCTCGGACTGACATTAGGAGTCACATAATGTCACAAAAACAATGATTCCCTATGAGAGCAATCTTAACTGGTCTGACTTGTGTTTTTCAAAGTCGGACCGACTTTGAAAAAGGTTCCTGTACTACTTTTGTCCGACTTTGATCCCACTTCAGCCCATTGAAAAACATTGAAGTTGGATCAAAGTCGGATCATTGTCTTAACTGATCAAACTTTGGCATGCGACTTGCTCTGAGGATGTTGAAGGGGAACTCCATGCCAAATTGAAATAGAAAATGGCATGGGGTCCTGCTCCAAGAGCATACCAGGCCATTCGGTCTGGTATGGGTTTTAAGGGGAACCCCAATGCCGAAAAAACGATGTAGGGTCTCCCCGAAAATCCATACCAGGCCCTTCGGTCTGGTATGGATTTTAAGGGGAACCCACATGCTGAAAAAACAGCGTAGGGTCTCCCCCAAAATCCACACCAGACCTTTATCTGAGCACGCAGCCTGGCAGGCCAGGAAAGGGGGTGGGGATGAGCATGCACCCCCCTCCTGGAGCATTCCAGGTCGCATGCCCTCGGGGTCTGGTATGGAGTTTGGGGGGACCCTACGCTGTTTTTTCAACGTGGGGGTTCCCTTAAAATCCATACCAGACCAAAGGGTCTAATGCAACTATAGGGCGCAAATATCAACAGGCATACAAGGAAATAAAACACAAGGAGCATAAATGACATGAATCAACTGCTTACAGTATCTTAGAAACTTGTGTAGTCAGAGGTGGTAGTCCAAAGAAATAGCACCAGAGGCAGCCTTCAGAGGATGAACTGGAACCCAGGTTCATAAACAAACTGAAAGAGAGGCAAAGAACAAAGAGGCGCCTCTAAGTGCAATCAACAAGGTACAATGATTTATTGAAACGGTTAAAAACACTCACAAGATCCCAGGTAAATATAGGCACAATCACAGTCCAAAGACATGGATAAGGGGCAGGTGTAGGACGCCAATCCAGCTAGGGGAGATGATCAGCAGTGTAGCTGCAGCGTCTCCGATCGTTCACTACCGATGGATGGTAAACAGCCAGCTGAAGCGGTGTGGGAATGAGGCTGGGAGCGCAGGAGCGATCGCCTCAGGTGGATGACGTCACAGATGCAACGCGTTTCCTTGACAGCAGGCTCCGATGACGTGGGTAGCCAGCGTCACTTCTTCAGGCAAAGGGGAAGGAATAGCAGGTCCGACCGAAGGGTCTGGTATGGATTTCGGGGGGGACCTTATGCCGTTTTATCGGCATTGGGGTTCTCCTTAAAACCCATGCCAGGCCAAAAGGCCTGGTATGCTCTTGGAGGGGGACCCCCATGCCGTTTTTTTTTTTAAATTTGGCTGGGGTTCCCTTTCAAGAGTCCCAGAACACAAGGTGCCTGGTATTGTCGGGATCAATGTCGGATCCCTGTTCACAGAAATCGGGCCGATGTAGGATGGTAAATCGCACAGCAAAGTAGGATCAAAGTCAGACCAATTTATTGTCGGATAGTGTGAACCTAGCCTTATGGAAGAGCGGCAAGAAGAAAGCCATTGTTGAAAGAGACCATAAGAAGTCCCATGTGCAGTTTTCAAGAAGCCATGTGGCAAGACTTGAAAACTGCTGTTCACAGACGCTCTCCATCCAATCTGACAGAGCTTGAGCTATTTTGCAAAGAAGAATGGGCAAAAATGTCACAATCTAGATGTGCAAAGCTGGTAGAGACATTCCCAAAAAGACGTGCAGTTGTAATTGCAATGAAAGGTGGTTCTACAAAGTATTGACTCAGGGGGGCTGAATACAAATGCACGCCACACTTTTCAGATATTTATCTGTAAAAAATGTTGAAAGCCATTTATAATTTTCCTTCAACGTCACAATTATGTGTCTACTTTGTGTTGGTCTATCACATAAAATCCCAATAAAATACATTTACGTTTTTGGTTGTAACACAACAATATGTGGGAAAAAAAATCAAGGGGTATGAATACTTTTTCAAAGCACTGTACACACATGGGGTAAACAAGATGAATCAGTGAACTTTTTCAACCTTGTTAACTATGTAGCATTCAATCAATGTTTTTCTATCCATCAGTTAGTATCAATGCCACCATGTTTGTTGATTTGAAAGTTATATTACACATTGGCTCCTCTTTTGCATAAGAATTTTCCATCAGAAGTCCAAGCTTCTCCCAACAATGCAGAACCAACCAACCTGGAAAATCCACTTATAAAGGGTGGTGACAAAGACTACTAAATTTCACATTTAACCACTGTAATTTTTAAGAACTGTAAAGCTAGCAAATCATGGTACAATTTGATTGTACAGTTATATTTAGCTATCATTTTACAGTGGGCTTACATAGAATCTCAGTTCTATAACAGAAATACTAAGCACCATGCCATATAAAGTCCCTTTTAAATATCTTCACATATAAAACTTGATACATTTTATACAGAAAACCATTTTTACAAACTATGGTAAATACTAGAAAATGTTAATTGTAAAGACTATTTTGTGTGATCAGTTTAATTTAAATTGAATCCAAAACGATTACATTGATGCTGCCAACCATTTTCAAATCTAAACCATTCCAAAGTCTATTCTATTAAAGTGCAGAAGTCTGCCAGTCTTATAATAGCAAAAGTCCCAAATGTTTGACTATAGGATCTTCAAATTCACTTAATAATGTTAGATATGAAATCCCATTTAAAAACCACAGTGACCACAGAATGTCTTTTTATAGGACTATTTCTTCTTAAAATGATTTAAGGACTATATAAGGACAGGGGACACTTGTCATCAAAGGTCTAGTTTAGGATGTTAGTGAAATATGTGGCCTCTAGCACCTATTTGTTTAATGATTTAATTATGTCCTACAATTGGAAATAGCAGAGTGTGTCTAACATAGCACTCCCTCCTACAGCGGTTATCAGTAGAACTGTTAATAAGCTTTCTTCACGGCCCTTGACATATTACCTAGCCAACTTTTTTCATGGCCCTTGAGTTAAATAAATTCACTTGCATAAAACATCTACAAAAGCAGTTAAATTTCTCTTTAAACTCTTTTTTTTCATGGTGCTTAATGGATCTGTGCTATAATAAAAATTTAAATTTATACATACAAAATAAATACCTAATTTACCTTAGCTAGCAATTATATTCTTTATTTATTTTAAAGGAACACTAATACTTATAGTGATACTGATATATATAATGATACTGATGTTTTAACTGAGGATCTTTGTATCTCATACGGTCTTTAATCATAGTCTTTTTGTCTGACATGCCATGACCACAATCTATTGGTATGCAGGGATTGTCTAATGCTGTTCTCTTCTCTTTTGCTAGCATGGTCATTTTTATTTTGTTCATATGTCACCACCAATTATATGGAATATTTCTTCCTCTTTACTGGCTTACATACTTGGGTCGCAATTGCCCCAAAAAATCTAATAAGATCTGGTCAGCCTGGGTTGATGCTAAAAATCTTACTCTCTGAGAAAATGGTACTGTCCCATCTACTCACAGGGGTTGTGTTACACTCCCCTCCTTCTCTCGGTTATCCCCCCCAGATACTTGAAATTACCCCTTTCACCCCCCCCCATCCCCTCCCCTCTTATGGGTGATTAGTGTCCGACTATTATTTAGTATCCCCTGGAATATGTCTATATAATTTCTTAGGGTTGGCTTGTGGTTGGCTCGTGAGTGACTTATATAATATCTCAATGATATACCTTGTAGGTGTTTATTTTAGATCTACAACTGCATACCTATATGATGTTACAATACATGATTAGATTTGAGCGAACCTCTGGAAGTTTGGGTTCTGCTGGTCCGGCCGAACTTCGGGACAAAGTCCGGGTCCGGGTCCGGACGGAACCCGAACGATCGCACGGACAACGAACCCCACCAAGCAACAGGCACGCTAGCAAGCCCAAGGCAGGCCTGGGCCTGGGCCTGAAACAGGGCTTCAAGCCGGCCTGGTCGTCTTGGGTTTGAAGGTCTCCAAGCGAGTTTAGATTAGTACATAACATTGTAGTATATCCATACGTCAACATCTAGATTTTATTTGTGGATGTTCCATATAGTAACTCTATAATATATTCAGTGAGTGCTCGGTTGGTGTTCGGTTGGGATTCTTTAATATATCTGTATAAGGTCCCCTATGATTTATTATCAGCCTGTGATTAGTGGGTATTCTCCCCTCCCCTACCCCCCCCCACTTTCCCCATTAAAGTTCATAG
>BLSH010555554.1:191248-220692 GCA_018402905.1 Glandirana rugosa | reverse complement strand
GGTGGTGGGTGGCTGATGATGGCTGGGTGGGTGGCTGATGATGGCTGGGGGGTGGTGGGTGGGTGGTAAATAGATGGTGGGGGGGAGTATTTTGTCACCTGGCAGCGCTGTGGGCATTGCACATCGCCCACAGCGCTGCAGCACCTCCTCTCTCCCCCCTCTCTCCTCTCACACTGCACCGATCGGTGCGGAGAGGAGAGACAAGCTGGCGCTTCCGCCGGCTTGTTTACATGTGATCACGCCGTCATTTGACGGCGCGATCACGTGGTGAAAGGCCGCTCACAGTGGCCATTCACCACGATCCGTGATCAGTCGGGTCCCCCGGACCCGACGGTCACGGATGTTCCTGTGTGCGCGCCCCAGGGGGCGCGCGGGAAGCGCGATTCTGGGAGGACGTCAATAGACGTCCTCCCAGAATTAAGCAACCGCTCTGTAGACGTCATTTGTCTATGGAGCGGTTGTTAAGTGGTTAAGGCCTTATACACACGGGCGTTTTTTAACGCCACGTTTTTGGGCGTTTTTTGCAGCTCTCCATGTTATTCAATGGCCCTCTAAAAATGCTGACTTTTTGAGCAGTAGAGGGCGTCAGCGTTAGTGAGCTGTAGCTAGAACACGGGACCAGTGCATTTCGAAGCTGCAGCATCATGCCGTTTTTGACGCCGAGCCGGCAAAACGCTCAATAACGTTGCTTAATGTTGTATACACAGCGTTAAGCCTTGTCAGGCGTTCTATTCAAAATCAATGGTTCCCTATGGGAGCCCATTGATTTGAATAGAAGCCGCACCAGAAGTCGGATCATGATGATCCGACTTGCGGTGCGACTTTTGTGCTAGGTGTCTTAAAGGGGACCCCTGCAAAAAAATTGCGTGGGGTTCCCCCCAAGAGCATACCAGGCTCTTCAATCTGGCATGGATTTTAAAAGGAAGCCCCACACCAAAAAAATGGAGTAGGGTCCCCCTTGAAATCCATACCAGACCCTTATCCGAGCACGCAGCCTGGCAGGCCAGGAAAGGGGGTGGGGATGAGCGAGCGCCCCCCTCCTGGACCGTACCAGGCCGCATGCCCTCAACATGGGGAGTATGTGTGCTTTGGGGCGGGGGGCTCTGCGCCCACCACCCCAAAGTACCTTGTCCCCATGTTGATGGGGACAAGAGCCTCTTCCCGACAACCCTGGCAGTTGGTTGTCTGGGTCTGCAGGCAGAGGCTTAGCGGAATCTGGAAGCCCCCTTTAATAAGGGGGCCCCCAGATGCTGGCACCCCCACCCTATGTAAATGAGTATGGGGTAAGTCATACCCCTACCCATTTACCTGGGGAAAAAAGTGTACAAAAAAACACACTACACAGCTTTTTAAAATATTTTATTAAATCAGCTCCGGCGTCTTCTCCCCTCTCTTCTCCCTCGTCTTCTTTCTTCGGCTTATTTGCGGGGTCTTCTGTCTTCTGCGGGGTCTTCTGCTCTTTTGCTGCTGTCTCCTCGGCTAGCTTCTCCTGCTCCTTCTTCTTCTTCTTCTCTTCTCTACTTGAGATGTTGACTCCTCGCTCTCATCCACTCGAATGCTGGGTCCGTGCTGCGCAGTTGCCTTATATTGGAATGGGGCGGGGCCACACGATGACGTCATCATGAGCCCCACCCTCATGATGTCATATCCTGGGGCGGGCCATAACAGCACAGCCCCGCCCCAGGATGTGACGTCACGAGGGTGGAGCTCATGATGATGTCATCATGTGGCCCCGCCCCATGCCAATATAAGGCAACCACGCAGCATGGACTCGGCATTCAGGTGGAAGAGAGCGTCGAGTTAACATCTCCAGAAGAAGAAGGAGCCCCCCCTGCCCCAAAGCACCCATACTCCCCATGTTGAGGGCATGCGGCCTGGTACGGTCCAGGGGGGGTGCTCGCTCGTCCCCACCCCCTTTCCTGGCCTGCCAGGCTGCGTGCTCGGATAAGGGTCCGGTATGGATTTTGAGGGGGACCCTACGCAGTTTTTTCGGCGTGGGGGTTCCTCTTAAAATCCATGCCAGATCGAAGAGCCTGGTATGCTCTTAGGGAGGAACCCCACGCAATTTTTTTGAGGGGGTCCCCTTTAAGGCCTCTAGCACACAAGTCGGATCATCATGATCCGACTTCTGGTGTGGCTTCTATTCAAATCAATGGGCTCCCATAGGGAACCATTGATTTTGAATAGAGGCAGAAAACGCTGCTGAAAGCTAGCGTGAAAAAAACGTGCATTGACGTCAATGCAAAACTCAGAGAAAAACAGCGATTTTTTTCTCTGATGTCAGGCCCGGCGTTTTGCTTATTTTTTTTCAAACGCCCGTGTATGAGGCCTAATTATTGTTTAGAGATCGAACAAATACTGAATAGTCTACTATGTCACGTTTTGCTGTCAGTAGGGTTTAGGTTTGTGGACTGCTTGTCAAACCCATTGTAAAGTCTGAAAATTGCCAACTTAAATCTGAACCCCATAAAATCTATGGAGGCAAATCTTAAAAAAGTTGTTTTGGCCATTTGCAAGGTTAATATGCAAGGGATTGTCAAAAAAGGTGGGGAACTGGGCATTCAACTTTTAAAATTGGCCAGTGGCCTAACAGTTTAATAGTAAAGTTTACAAGCTTTTTTTTTCAATGACATCACACTCCATTGTCCAAAATTTGTATTGAAATTTCGAAACAGAGTGCAAAACAATACCACATTCCCCAAACCCCATCCTCATATCTCCAAAATATAGACTTTGGGCATATGTTCGGTAGAAATTGGCAAGCTTCAGAACAATACATAGATACTCGAATAGGCAGAAACTAGGAATAGTTCTGGATTGTTGGCTTTTTAATGTATCTGCTACTACTTAAACCTTTGTGGTCTGCAGCCTCTGCCTTCAGCATATCAGCTGTAGTAAAAGTGCCAGACATGTGGGTACTGCAGGCATAGTAGTACACATGACTATGCACCAAAGAGCTCTGTGGAAGCAACATCTCAATGAGACAAGTATTCAGCAAAAACACACACTCCTCCTTCTCATGGGCACACAGTAGCCACTTTCTTTTATAGTGCTACAAATGTTCCTCCTTTCCTCAATAGGCATGGGCACGGCGTGTGCCGGGTGTGCCTGGGCACACCCTAATCACCCTGTGCAGTGCAGATTCCCCCTGCTGATATTTCACCAAAGCTCCAAAATTGTAAAAAAAAAAAAAAAAAAACTATTAAAAAATATAAATATAATTGTAAAAAATAATTAAAAAAATAAAAAAATAAAATAAGAAAAAACTATTGACACTGTCCACTACCCTACCGACACCAACCTCTGCCTTACTGAAACCGACCACTACTCTACTACATTTTAAAATTGTTACATTTATCTATTGTGTGTGTATATATATATATATATGAGTTTTGGGGTGCACACCCTAATGCAATAGGCTGTGAACACCTATGCTCTCCTCCTTCATCACAAGGGTGAATAGCTATCATTTTTTTGGCACTGCTAATGTGTCCTTTTCCTCCATCTTCTATTCAAGGGTGCATATCAGCTATTTTTTGTACCCATGCACACTGACACACGTGGAGAAAATTATTTTAAACAATGCTTTTAAACCCGCAAGACAGGAGGATCATGATTGCATTTTATTGCTTCTAATGTTGTATTACTTGCCCCCTGAAACCAACTTTGAGGCCTCTGTGGTGAAAGCTGGATTTGCCGCTACTATGATGAAGGGAGCCAGATTGTGTATGTGTGAGTGGTGAGGCCTGCTGAACTCTTGGATGAACCTACTTACAGGATGATTTTATTGTAGGCATTTGTGACTTTCTCTCAGCAAGAACAGGTGTATCCAGTTAGATTTCTTTTTTTGTAATTTCTGTTCAGAAATGTGATAATTAGAGTTGAGCGGACACCTGGATGTTCGGGTTCGGCGGGTTCGGCCGAACTTCACGAAAAAGTTGGGGTTTGGTACCGAACTTGAGCCCGGACCCCGAACCCCATTGAAGTCAATGGGGACCCAAACTTTTCGCCACAAAAATGGTTGTAAAAAAGTCTCTATAGCACTAGGAGATGATTTTAGAACAATAATCTGTCCCTCACAGGAGCAGCAGGAACCTCTCCCTATAGAACTAAGAGATGATTTTAGAACAATAATCTGGCCCTTACAGCAGCAGCAGGAACCTGACCCTATAGGAGTAGGCGATGATTTTAGAACAATAATCTGTCCCTTACAGCAACAGCAGGAACCTGACCCTATAGGAGTAGGCAATGATTTTAGAACAATAATCTGTCCCTTACAGCAACAGTAGGAACCTGACCCTATAGAACTAGGAGATGATTTTAGAACAATAATCTGTCCCTCTAAGCAGTAGACTCTACCTAGTCCAGTCAGATCGTTCTGTAATGCAGGCTGAGATGTTATTAGATCTGCAATTTGTCCCTCAAAGCAGTAGTAGTAGTAATCTCTACCTAGTCCACAATCAGATTGTTCTGTAATGCAGGATGAGATGTTATTATATCTGCAATCTGTCCCTCCCAGCACCGGCAGCATCCTCTCCCTACACTAGCCAGAGAGCATGTGACATGGAGCACTAAGTGACTCCAGCTTATAAAGAGACTGGGTCACATGATGCACTGGCCAATCACAACCATGCCATTAGTAGGCATGGCTGTCATGGCTTCTAAGGGCAAACCAGTGAAACGCTTGTTGATTGGCTGCCCTGCAGCTATTCAACAGGCGGGATCAAATTACCCGAACCCAGAACCCGAACCCAAACTTTTTTTTAAATGTCCGGGTTCGGGTCCGGGTCACGAACACCCCAAAGTTCGGTACGGACCCGAACTTTACAGTTCGGGTTCGCTCAACTCTAATAATGACAACAGAAACTACCCAAATGACCCTGATCAAAAGTTAACATACCCTGGTGATTTTGGCCTTATAACATGCACACAAGTTGACACAGAGGGGTTTGAATGGCTATTAA
This sequence comes from Glandirana rugosa, assembly GCA_018402905.1. Classification (NCBI taxonomy): domain Eukaryota; kingdom Metazoa; phylum Chordata; class Amphibia; order Anura; family Ranidae; genus Glandirana; species Glandirana rugosa. Next base: position 215,728 of record BLSH010555554.1, on the reverse strand, counting down.
AGGTAGCCATCCTCATCTGTGATCTGTTTGCTTGTAATTAGTGTGTTTGTATAAAAGGTCGATGAGTTTCTGAACTCCTGACAGACCCTTGCATCTTTCATCCAGTGCTGCACTGACGTTTCTGGATTCGTACTCATGGGGAAAGCAAAAGAATTGTCAAAGGATCTGCGGTAAAAGGTAGTTGAACTGTATAAAACAGGAAAGGGATATAAAAAGATATCCAAGAAACTGAGAATGCCAATCAGCAGTGTTCAACCTCTAATCAAGAAGTGGAAAATGAGGGGTTCTGTTGAAACCAAACTACGGTCAGGTAGATCAACTACAATTTTAGCGACAACTGCCAGGAAAATTGTTTGGGATGCAAATGAAAACCCACAAATAACTTCAGGCGAAATAAAGGACTCTCTGAAAACATGTGGTGTGGCTGTTTCAAAATGCACAATAAGGAGGCACTTGAAGAAAGATGGACTGCATGGCCGAGTCGCCAGAAGAAAGTCTTTACTACGCAAATGCCACAAAGTATCCCATTTACAATACAACAAACAGCACCTTCAGGTACAAAGTCATTTAGAGTGATGAGACCAATATTCAGCTTTTTGGCCACAACCATAAACGCTATATTTAAAGACGAGTCAACAAGGCCTGTGATAAAAGGTACACCATTCCTACTGTGAAGCACAGAGGTGGATTGCTGATGTTTTGTGGATGTGTGAGGAAATTTGGTCAAAATTGATGGCAAGATGAATGCAGTATGTTATCAATAAATACTGGAGGAACATTTGCATTCATCAGCCAGGAAGCTGCGCATGGGACATACTTGGACATTCCAACATGAAAATGATCCAAAACACAAGGCCAAGTCGACCTGTCATTGGCTACAGCAGAATAAAATGAAGGTTCTGGAGTGGCCATCTCAGCCTCCTGACCTCAATATCATTGAGCCACTCTGGGGAGATATCAAACGTGCAGTTCATGCAAGACAGCCTAAGAATTTCCAAGAACTGGAGGTTTTTTGCCAAGAGGGATGGGCAGCTTTACCATCTGAGAAGATAAAGAGCCTCATTCACAAATACCACAAAAGACTTCAAGCTGTCATAGATGTTACATGGTATTAAGAACTGGGGTATGTAAACCTTGATGAGGGCCATTTGGGTAGTTTCTGTTGTCAAGGAAAAACAATCCCCCCACCAACATGAACTTACCCCTATTACTGCTCACCTGCTTCTAATGGATGGCAGCTAATATAAAACCATATTTGAACATGACCAGATTTGATCAATGACATCACTGAGCTCCTCAAGTTTATTTTTTGAATAATTTTTTTTTTTACAATTTTTTTACAGTCCTGTTGGGGGAGTTTTAATGACGTATCAGGGATCTACAAACCCTTAATGTTGCACTTTTGAGACAGAGAAAGAGATAGAAGACACAGGAGTCCTCAGTCACCTTCTTTGCAGCCTGCATTCTTTAAATGAATTAAGAGGAAGCACTCTGTGCAGATACTTCCTGTTCATTCACAAACTGAAAACATAGTTACGAATGAACATAGGAGTAATCGATACAGATCACTCACTCTGTTCATTCGGTAAAAAAAGGGGTTGGTAAACATCCCCCTACACACCCACAGCTTCTGCCAGTTGGCATAAGAGAGAGGAGAAGCCTGGAGTACTGTAGGGATAGCCAAGGGGAATATTGTTGTGGGTATAAGCAGTAGCAGGCGGGGTCACATTTCTGATGGTGGCTTGTCAATCATTGGAATCAAATATCCTTTTATTCAGTATTGTCTGGGGGACAGTTCTGGTAAGAGTTCATGGTTACTGAAGTGATGTTATACCAATGGAATAATCTAGCTATGGTTCTGCATCTGTAACAAAGATATACAGTACTTTTTAAATCAAATGTCACTCCAAATCTAAAGAGGATCGATGTGAATGCCAAAACAAAAGGTCTTCTATCCAGCTTACTTTGTTGTGGTGATCACATGCAGGCCAAGCAGATCAAAGCTCATGAATAATTTTTACATTTCAATTACATTTCAATCTTTTTATTTACATTTTTGAGAAAAACGAGGAGCAAAGGCACAGGCCACAGGAGAAGACATTTTCTTATACATGCAAAAAAAGATCACAGTCTGTGATACCAAAGTCATATTGGGTCAGGTGCAAATTCAACAAGCAATAATACCCTTTTGAGAAAATACAACATTGTATAATAAAAGTACAGGCGGTCCCCTAGTTACAACTTACACGACTTACAAACGACTCCTACTTACAAACGGAGGAAGACAACAGGAAGTTAGAGAAAATCTATCCCTAGGAAGGGAAATTCACTTCTGCAAGAGTTATTATGGGAAAAAAGGTGTCGCCACTGATGCTTTATCACCAAGGTTTGTTTCCACAACAACCCAAAATGGGACAGGAAGTGAGGTGAAATCTTCTGAACAGAAACATAGACAGCAAAACAAACATTACAGGGGTGTTAACCCTTCCCTATGCTATCCAAAAGCTTAATAATAGTTTTTTTGGCTGAAGCTACGCTTACAAAAATGTACCTGTTCCGATTTACAAACAAATTCAACTTAATAACAAACCTACAGACCCTATTTTGTTTGTAACCCCGGGACCGCCTGTAATAGAAACATTGAAAGTCTAAACATGATATTAAACCTATTATCAATATTACTATATTACAATTGGCATGTGATCTAATTGAACCCTAAGCATATCCAGGTAAAGCAGGAGGCCAGGTATGATCTAACTGCACAATGAACATGCATAACATAGTAATTTCAACTAAACTTGAAGAACAGGAGAAAGGGACTAGAAAAGAGAAGCAGAAAAACAGAGTGTATCTGAATTGGTAGGCAGGGTGTTCCTGCAGCCTCATTAATCCACTGACATATATTGAATCCAAGGACCCCACATCCTGTCAAACTTAGCTTCATTGCTTTGGAGGGTGCATGTCAGTTTGTAATTGATTATAATCCATTTCAGCTTTTGTTTAACAATCAATTGCCACTACGGTCTGGTTCCAACATCTCGCTATAGGTATATTCTTGCCACCAGTAATATATAGGAGATTAACTGTTTGTCTTTTTTTCAGAATTTCAGAACTCAGTTTCCAGAAGAGGTCAGTTTCTGGAGATCTGGGGATATTTATTCCTGTTACTGGAATCGGAAGAGATGTAAAATTTCAATCCAGAACCTGGATACTTTGGGGCATTGCCACCATATGTAGTACGAGGTGCCTATTTGTTCTCACCATCTAAAACAATTAGAGGACGCTGTTGGGTGCAAGTTTACCACTCTAGTAAGCACCAGGTACCATCTTAACAATGTCTTGTAGTTCATCTCTATTAGGATGGTATTAATGGATACTTTATTCAAATCATTAGTGATTTCTTGCCAGTCAGAAATCTTGAGCAGGGTGCCACTATCCTGTTCCCACTGTTGCATATTAGTAACTTATGATTTGGGTCCATTAGTATGTTGTATAGGATGGAGATGTGACCTTTAGTGTAATCTCTGGATTTGCAGGACAACTCAAATGACATCAGCATTAAAGAACCTGCCGAATGTCACAGTTTAGCTTTGATATAAGATGTAATTTGGTTATATCTAAATAGTTCAGTAGGGGGTAAGTGTAAATTGTCATGGTAATGTTCTAGGACAGGGCTCGACAAAACCTAGGCGCCAGATCACAATGCGTCCTGGTACCTGGGTAACAACCCAGCAGGGGTCAGGATCCTCTCATGTGGCCCACTACCGTCGGGCTGGCTGATATTTAATGCCGCGACTTTGTGGCCTGCTGGAGCTGGATACGCACTCCTATCTGTGAACTGGTGCCGTCTGGTGGATGGTGCTGTGATGAGCATGGTTTGCTCTCACTGCCCACTCACCTTCGACATAATTTTCCCAGGTTGACAGTTGGACTTGATTGGTCGCCCTTTCCTTGCCTTTGATGAGTGGACAGGGAGTGCCATCTATAAGAGCCACCTCATCAGTGCTTATCAGTGCCACCTGTCAGTGCCACCTATCAGTGATATCCCATTAGTGCCAATCAGGGCAGCCTATTCAGTGCCCATCAGTGCAGCCTGTCAGTGCTTATCAGCACAGCCTCATCAGAGTCGCCTATCAGTGCCCATCAGTGAGTGCCATCTGTCAGTGTCCTTCAGTGCTGCTTATCAGTGCCGCCTATCAGTGCCCATAAGTGCTACTTAATCAGTACAGCCTATCAGTGCTTATCAGCGCAGCCTTGTCAGTGTCACCTATCAGTGCTACCTGTCAGTGCCCATCAGTACCGCCTATCAGTTCAGTCCAACAGCGCAGCCTATCAGTGCCCACAAGTGCCACATATCAGTGCTTATCAGTGTTGCCTATCAGTGCCCATAGTGCTGCCTGTCAGTGCCCATTAGTGCTACCTATCAGTGCCCATCAGTGCCACCTAATCAGTGCAGCCTATCAGTGCTTATCAGTGAAGCCTCATCAGTGCTGCCTGTCAGTGCCTATCAGTGCAACCCATCAGTGCCACCTCATCAGTGCCCATCAGCGCCACCTATCAATGGCCATCAGCACTGCCTCATCAGTGCAGCCTATCAGTGCCACCTTTTTTTGTTTTTTACTTTTTTGTCTTTTTTTGCTTAGTAAATTAGACGACTCAAAGCATCAGGCCACTCAGCTGTGCATATGCACCGTGATAAATAATATATTTTCTGTTGAGTTATATTTTAATACAGGTGTCTCCTGAGTTTACACAGTCCCAACTGAGCAGAGCTAGGCATTGATTTGAGCTTCAGCTGTAGCACACATCCAGTGGCGAAAGTAATGACCTGCCCATCTTTCCTGAGTAAACAGACAACAACCCACTAGTAAGGTGGCCGAACAGTGGACACCAAGCTTCGATTAGGCTCCAAACACTGTCTGTTAGATTTGGAAAGACCGGCCTAGTAAACCTATATATCTAGCAGAATAGTATTTTAAATGACATATCTTTCAAAGCTATCTTCATTGTTTGAAGGTTAGCATTGCTCTTGTCTTGGTCCTCTTTAAGTATTTTTCCACAGATAACCTGAGGCATGTTACATGGCAAAAAAAGAGCACAGCACTTAAACATAAAAGATATATTATTATTATTATTATTATCATTATTATTTTACAGGATTTATAAAGTGGCAACAGTATACGCAACGCTTTACAGTGTAAAAGAGAGATGGTACAGTTACAATACAATAAAATACAAGGGGGTTAAGAAGGCCCTGCTTATAAGAGCTTACATTCTAAGAAATGGATAAAGGCATTCATAAAATACATTTTACACTGAATTGTATGTTTGTATGGAATCTGTCTTTAATTAGCTCTGGAATTTATAAGTACAGCAGGTTTCACACATCAGAAGTTTCCATAACTTTCACAGGTTTCACACTTACTATAAAACCAGTTATTTCCCCCCTCACCATCTCTATTCACTGGAGACAGGACAGATTTATAATGTAAGTATGTAACAGGTAGCAACTAGAATTGCCCTATATCACAAGGAAATTTGCATGCCCGTACAAAGTGCACAAATCAGCATTATTTGAGCATGTTTTGAAGATACTTTTCAGTGTTCACATCATTACCAAGATGCTACCTATCCTCAAAACCACAACGTATTAGTTCCAGCAGCTTTTTCACGTCTGGGCCTTGCCACAACTTCCTGCTTATATTCTAAACAAACTACCTGCAATTAGCTGGAGTCATGCAAGAAACATTGCTGTTTGTTTTATCATGGGTTTACCATCCTCAAACTGCTTTCTTCAGGTAGAGAAAGTTCCAGTAAAAGTGAATCTTACGTAAATGATGATCATTTTCTTGTCAAGCAACGTCTTTTCATGAAATACATACAGTAGCTTTTTGTTATGTGATAGGAACTTTTCATAAGAGAAATGCTGTTTGAAGGCTCTAATTGACAGCCAGGCAATGTATAGGACAAGAAAGACCACAAAAGATAATATTAGGACACTTTTAGGGAAAGTTCCATGAATTATCTCTGAAATGGACAGTGGGAGATAAGAGTAATATGTTGCTTGCATTTACTTACATGCTGTCCTTTGGAAGATCTATTTCTTCTAAAACTATATAACAGATACTATTTGCAGCAACAAATTCTATACAGAAAGTAGCAAGGACTGAAAGGAGTAAGAGCAAGGCCTGTGAGCTAGTAGATACACTGCACTGCTGTCACCATTTTAAGAGAGCTGGAACTTGGAATGGACAGCACAATATGAAAGTATAATTAACAAATTCCTCTTACCTCCTGCTGCATAGCTCCCAATTGTCCCTGATTTCGAAGGACTGTCCCTGATTTAGAACAAAGTCCCTCTGTCCCTCTTCCCTCCTTATTTGTCCCTCATTTGGTCCGATCTGTATATTGTAGTTGTGTATGCAATGCACTATTTATCTTTCAAAATGTTTCAATGTGCTAAATCTTTCGTCCAAATTCTAAATTGCTGCATTTGTAAACTTCAAAAGCCAGTATAATGGAATAGTAGTGGTAAAAAAAGCACTAATATTTTTTTTGTACAATTCTCCTTTAAGGGGGTGTGGTGGGGTGTGTGTCCTATGCCTACTTCATTTTACTAATAGCGTTCCTCATTCCCATCTCAAAAAATGGGGAGGTATGTGCTGTCCAGATATAGTATAGTGTATATTTAGAACTTGCTCTGCCATACTTTTGTTGCTGTATTAAATATAGTGATTTAGAGATTAGCCACTCTCAGTTACTATTTGCAGTTCATGCCATCTCTCACTTAGAAAACCACGGAGATAAAAAATCACCCGCAGAAGCATAGATGTGCGCACAGGGTGTTCCAGGTGTGCCAGGGCACAGCCTAATCACCCTTCCTCCTGTTTAGACCCCTGATATTTCACCAAAGCCCACTAAAGGGGCTCCTAAACAAATTGTAAAAAAATAATAATTAAAATAAAAACTACTGACACTGTCCACTGCCCTACTGGCACCAATATCTGCCCTACTGACACCGTCCATTGCTCTTCTGACACCGTCAGTATACTGTATATACACATGCAAACACATGCAAATATGTTTGTGCTTTGGGGTGCACAGAATAATGCAATAGGCTGTGTACATCAATGCACAGAAGTACATTATTTTCAATGAGTCGACTGGCTCATAGACTTGCATTGTGAGAAGAAAGCAGAGACTGAATATTGAATGTTACAAGCAAATATTAATCTCTCCGTGTACATATTTAAATCAGAACTAAACTGCATCTAAGCACCACAAATTTATAACACTATTTAACTCATGTTTAATATTCAAGGCAAACTTACCCATCAATCCATGTTTCCATGCTTAAAGGAGTTGTAAAGGCAGAAGGTTTTTTTTATCTTAATGCATTCTATGCATTAAGATAAAAATTCTTATGTGTGTAGCAGCCCCCCAGCACCACTAATTACTTACCTTAGCCCTATCTCTCTCCAGCAATGTCCACAAATGTCTAAGCCGTCTGGGACACTCCTCCTGATTGGCTGAGACACAGCAGTGACGCCATTGGCTCCCGCAGCTGTCAATCAAAGTTAGTCAGTCAATCAGGGGAGAGAGGGAGTGGGGCCGTGCCAGGGCTCCTAGTCTGAATGGATACAAGGAGCTCTGACTCGGCTCATGTGCCTCCATGGATAGCTGCTGGCTGTGGGGGCACTCAATAGGAGGGAGGGGCCAGGAGCAGCAAAGAGGGACCCTAGAAGAGGAGGATCTCGGCTGCTCTGTGCAAAACCAACTGCACAGAGGAAGTAAGTGTAGCTAATGGCCCCCTCAGGGGTGACTGAGTTCTGTGGTCCACCTGACACTGCCCTCAATCACATCCATACCGCATCCAGAGTCACTGAACATGCCAGTGATTTTGTTTTATTTATTAGGGGATTCAACTTGGATAGGGATTGGATAACTGTGGGATGCCCAATGAATAGATTCCATTTAGTTAGGGACCTTCTATATACACTTCCAGTATATACTCTCCTTTCTCTTCCTCCAGTACATCACTTGCTTCTCAGACTCCTGCTTCTCTCTCCTGCACAATACTTGCTCTCACTGGTGAGACTTGGAAGGATATTTACCAGGCCTCCATATCCTCTTTTTTGGCCTAGTTAGCACATGGTGAGGCCTGCTGTAGTTAAAGCAGGACATCCGGACCACCCATTACAGGCAGGGATAGTTGGTTCCCAAAGTGTAGAAAAAGTACTACTGTGCTAGCCATCCTGATGGACTACTGCTCCCAGCCCATCTGTTTCCAGGCCCTGTCAGCTCTACCTGCTGTGATGGCCTTCTCCACTGCCACAGTGACACCACAGCCCAATGCTGGCCTCTGCATCCTACCCAGACTGTCTCTCACCCCAATCCGCTTCGGTATGCTTCTCCTCCAGCCTCCCAGGGTATGTCACTCACCGACACCTGTGACTTGTAGTTCCCCTCAGATATCTCTCCAATAACATTCTCTCCAGCTGCCCTTTCTGCTCTCCCTTGTACCTGCCCCAAGATCTCGCTCCACCTGGCTGCAACAGAGCTCTCCCAGGCCGAGGTCACCCGCCAGACTGGGGGCTTCCAGGGCCACACAGCCTCCACACTATCTCATCTCTCCAACTTCCACCCAAACTCCTCCAGGTGACTGGGCTGACCCTGGGTATTTGAGGAGGCCTGCCCTCTCCAGAATACCCCAGATGGCTACACCTACCCTCCCACTTCTCTTTCCAGAAAGTCCCACCAGCTTCTCCTGAAAAAAGTGGGAGGTCCTGGTGACATCATTTGTGAATCACCCAGTCCTACCCTGAGCCACTCCCAGTCCAGAATCCAAAACAACCAGGTCTGTATACACACCAGGCCTGGCTAAATTTGCCTTACCTAACCAAAAAAAAACTATCACTAGCTCCTACCTAAGTAGAGGGCACTACATTAGTATAACATGTTAGTTATTTTATTTTTTTTATTCATATGGGGGAAGGGGGGATATAGGTTCTCACAGAATACCCTGTTCACCCCAAGAAAGAAGGGGGGATTAGGCCTCCCAAAATTGAAATGGTACTTCCAAGCGGTCAGATTGGCCCAATTTTCCACAGTTTACTTCTGATCAGAAAGACCGGACTGGCATTCGATAGAGAGACAGGCAGTTCTTACCTACACATTGGACTTTCTACTTTGGGTCCCACCAAAGGAAAGACCTGCCATTCTTTCTCCAATCTTGTCACAATCGATGGCCCTCTGGGACGAGGTACGGATGGCCCTCTGGGACGAGGTACGGTCGTCCCAGTCCTTAGTCGCAACATACCAACCCTTAGCACACATCTTCCATAATCCTAATTTTCCCCCGGGGCTGAAGATAAAGGCCTTTCAATGGTGGCTGGATAAGGGCATGTACTGGATAGGGCACAATTCCATGGGTCCGCTATCCATGGGTTTCTGTGTGAACCAGCTGGACCTCCCTAGCTCTGAACGTTACAAATTCTGTCAAATTAATAATTTTCTTCACAAGCTCTGGGAAAATAAACCAAACCTGCCGGAGCGCTCAGCCTAGGAACAATGGTGTGGCCAAGCTGTGGACCACAGGGGTGGAATCTCTATCATCTACCAATCACTTGCCGGATGGCCTATTATATCACCACATATGCTCGTCTGGGAAAGGGACCTTCAGCTCCAGTGGGACCTGGCAGACTGGCAGAGATCACATTCTAGAGCCTTTAAGGAGCTCATGAATATCTCCCTAATAGAGGCCAGCCTGAAAGTTCTGACGAGATGGTACCTGACACCCTCGAAATTGGCCTCCATATATCAATCTGTGACTCCTCTATGTTTCAGAGGTTGTCACCTGTATGGGTCCATGCCTCACATTTGGTGGGAATGCCCGAGAATCCGTAGTTTTTGGAACTCGGTTTTTCTTCTAATCTTCAGGGCGACAGGCTGCCAGCTACCCAGATCACCGGCCATTGCCCTCCTCAACCCGGATATCCCCAGGGCTCACAAACACTATTGCAAATTAATACATTTTATCTTATTGGGGCCCAAAATGACCATTGCCAAGGCGTGGAAGCAACCTAAAGTCTCTTTTGCTGCCACTATACGTAAAATATCGTGAATCATGTCTCAAGAAAAGGTTGCAAGCATACTTAATGACACTGCAGCTAAATTCAAGGTGATCTGGGAACTGTGGGCACAACCTGTAGGTATTCCCCTAGTACCAGGCACTGTAGCTCTTCAACAACCCGATATCCAAAAATGATGACCAGCTCTCTCTCTATTCTGTCTTCCTTACTATCTCTCTCATTATTTCCCTGTCTCTTTCTCGACTTTACATCTACTTAAACATTGTATATTCTGAAACCGCTACTATATGGCTAACGTTATGGTTATCTTAGGAAATTATATGGTCTAATCAATGAACCAATATTTCCCCTACCATAGAGAAACCTTGAATTGTTTTGTTTTATTTGAGGGTGGGGTGGGACCTTGTCAGGCACAGCTTGTTCCCTTTACGGGGTTCCAGTCGGAATCCTACCTTACCTTGCTTGCTTAGTAACTCTCAAGGGCACAGTAAATGATATGTTTTCTAAGCACATGTGCTTTTTTTTTGTCCTCATACATGGTTTGTTAACCACTTCTGTACCGCCGGACGTCATATGACGTCCTTGGGTTTGAGTGGTGATATCTGAATGGTGCCTGCAGCTACAGGCACCATTCAGATACCGTTTTGTTTCAGCAGACGATTCTGCACATGATAAAAGTAGTCTTAGCGGCGGATTCGCCACAAGATCACTTTTATCAGCGGCGGGAGAGGTGCCCCACCCGCCGCTTTCCGGTCATCTCCGCTGCTTACCGGACCTGCCGGCAGCGGCGGAGATGATCCGATCCATCTCCCCCAGTGTCTGTGAGCCGACTGAGCGGCTGAAGCCGCTCACTCGGCTCCATAACACGGCGGGGCGGAAATGACGTCAGAAGTCACGTCCGCCCAACGGTCTTAAAGGACCCGTTTTTTTTTTTTTGGGCTGTCATTTTTTTCACATTTTTTTTTATTTTGCATTTTAGTGTAAATATGAGATCTGAGGTCTTTTTGACCCTGGATCTCATATTTAAGAGGACCTGTCATGCTTTTTTCTATTACAAGGAATGTTTACATTTCTTGTAATAGGAATAAAAGTGATCAATTTTTTTAAAAAAAAGAACAGTGTAAAAATAAAATGTAAAAAGCAAAAGAAATAATTTAAAAAAAAAAATTGAAATCGCTCCGGCCCGCCGAGCTCGCGCGCAGAAGCGAACGCATACGTAAGTCCCGCCCACATATGCAAACGGTATTCAAACCACACATGTGAGGTATCCCCACGATCGTTAGAATGAGAGCAATAATTTTAGCACTAGACCTCCTCTGTAACTTAAAATTGCTAACCTGTAAAATTTTTAAAACTTCGCCAATGGAGATTTTTAAGTTGCAAAGTTTGTCGCCATTCCACGAGCGGACGCAATTTTGAAGCATGACATGTTGGGTATCAGTTTACTCGGCGTAACATTATCTTTCACAATATGGAAAAAAATTGGCCTAACTTTACTCTTTTCTTATTTTTTAACTAAAAAAACGAAATTTATTCAAAAAAAAGCACGCTTGGAAGACCGCTGCGCAAATACGGTGTGACATAAAGTTTTGCAATGACCGCCATTTTATTCTCTAGGGTGTTAGAAAAAAATATATATAATGTTTGGGGGTTCTAAGTAATTTTATAGCAAAAAAAAACTGTTTTTAACTCATAAGCACAGAGTTCAAAAAACAGGCTTAGTCTTGAAGTGGTTAAAGCGGTTTTGGAAGAATGTATATATTCCTAAATGATTTGTGCAATGTCTATCTCCTTTGTACCTTTGAAAATTCAATAAAATATTTTGAAAGAAAAATATGCCCATGAAGACTCAAGGGATGTATGACATAATTTTGGTCTGTCTTGTCTATATTACTATTGCACACATTCCTGGATCACAGGTTCATCTGTAGTGGGTACTGTAGTGATTACCAGCTGGACACTGGATATATCTCAGATCAATGTACATATTCACCAGCACACAATGGATCTTCACATGCAGTCCAAACCTTTTATTTCAGAGAGATCATATCACAAAAGAACAAGTGCAACGTTTCAGAGCTGTGCAGGACCCCTTCGTCAGGCATGTGGTAATATATCTCTCTATCTATTTACTAATGCTAGCAGCATAAGGATGACAAAAAATGAAACTGGTTGTAAACTCTAAAAACAAAAAAAACCCTGCAAGACAAAGACATAATGAGCTAGTATGCATCGTATACTAGCTCTTAATGAAATACTTACCTTAGAGCTAAGCTGTTGCAGCAGTCCCCACACACCGCTGTGACCTGCGACATGTCTCCCGGAGTTATTACCAAGTTCGTGGACTCCGGCGCTGTGATTAGGGGAGCCGCGATGACATCATGCGCACGAGAGCCACCGGTCATGGCATGAACCCTGAAGAAACGCCACCCCGGTGGCATCGGCACATGCGGATACAATGAATATCTCCTAAACTGTAAATTTAGGAGATATTCACGGTACCTACAGGTAAGCCGTAGTATAGGCTTACCTGTAGGCAAAAGTGGTGTAATAAGGTTTACAACCAATTTAATGTTGATTGAGAGAGTTTAGTTGCACTTTACTTACCAGGTATATAGAGAAACAAGGTTTTTAAAACAATATGTTGATAATAGTAGTTTCATTAACCACTTCAATACAGGGCACTCATACCCCCTTCCTGCCCAGACCAATTTTCAGCTTTCAGCGCTCTCACAATTTGAATGCCAATTACTCAGTCATGCAGCACTTTTCCCAAACAAAATTTGTATAATTTTCTTCACATGAATAGAGTTTTCTCTTGGTGGTATTTAATCACCTGTGGGTTTTTTATTTTTTGCAACATAAGTGAAAAAAGATCGAAATTTAAAAAAAAAAACACTTTTTTTTAGTTTCTATAAGATTTTGCAAATAAGTCATTTATGTTTATGAATTTGGGCCAATACTTATACTGCTACATATCTTTGGTAAAAATAATCCAAATAAGTGTATATTATTTGGTCTGTGTAAAAGTTATAGAGTCCACAAGCTATGGTGCAAATCATTGAAAATTGATCACACCTGATGTACTGACGGCCTATCTCAATTCGTGAGGCCCTGAAATGTCAGGACAGCACAAATACCCTCCCAAATGACCCCTTTTTGAAAAGCGGACAGTCCAAGGTATTTAGTAAGAGGCATGGCGAGTTTTTTTAAGTTGTAATTTTTTTCCCACAATTCTTGGGAAAATTAAAGAAATTAAAGAAAATTAAAAAAATATTTATTTTACACACAATTGGCATAACAACAAGCTATTTCTCACACACAGCATATGCATACTTCCAAATACACCCCAAAATACATTCTGCTACTCCTCTCGAGTATGGCAATACATGTGTGAGACTTTTTCATAGCCTGGCAACATAGAGAGGTCCAATATGCAAGGAGCCCCATCAGGCATTGTAGGAGCATAAATTACACATAAAATTTCTTAACGACCTATTACATTTTTGAAGGCCCTGGAGAACCAGGTTCATTTTTTTTCCACAAGTCTTTGGAAAACGTGGAAAAAAAATGAAAACTTTTTTTTATTCAAAGTGGTCAATTTATTAGAATTTTCTAACACATAGCACGTACATAGCAAAAATTACACCCCAAAATACATTCTGCTACTCGTCCCGAGTATGGCGATACCACATGTGTGAGACTTTTACACAGCCTGGCCACATACAGAGGCCCGACATGCAAGTAGTACCTTCAGGCTTTCTAGGAGCATAAATTACACATCCAATTTCATTCCTACCTATTACACTTTTGAAGGTCCTGGAGCACCAGGACAATGGAATTACCCACAAAGTGACCCTATTTGTAAAACAAACACATCTTCTATGAGGCATGGGCTGGTGACAGGTACTCGGGTATTCTGATGGGCTGGTGACAGGTACTCAGGTACTCTGATGGGCTGGTGATAGGCACTTGGGTACTCTGATGGGTTGGTGACAGGTATTCGGGTAATTTCATGGGCTGGTGACAGGTACTCAGGTACTCTGATGGGCTGGAGACAGGTACTCGGGTACTCTGATAGGCTGGTGACGGGTACTCTGATGGGCTGGTGACAGGTAATCAGGTACTCAGATGGGCTGGTAACAGGTACTCGGGTACTCAGATGGTAGGTGCTTTGGTACTTTGATGGGCTGGTGACAGGTACTCTGATGGGCTGGTGACAGGTACTTTGATGGGCTGGTGATAGCTACTCTTTATTACTGGGGGGCAATCAGTGTGATTGGTGTGCACTGTAAGTGGTAACAAGCTGTTATCACAAACTCCTTCTCACACACGATTGATGTGTGAGGAGGAGAACACAGAAACAGCTTGTTACCATGGTGTGTTTACATTCTGTGACCTTCTGTGATTGGACACAGCCGGTCCCGTGGTAAAGAGCCTATTTCATTGGCTCTTTATCGCTATCAGGTATGGGCTGTGTCAGGGTGACAAGCCTCATCCCCGATCACCGCTCTGCGCGCCCCTAGTGACGTGCACGAGCGCCGTGCATGAGGACAGTGCATGTGGCTGGCTGTGATTGGACACAGCCAGTCACATGGTAAAGAGACATTTTTTATTGGCTCTTTACACTGATTGACCCACAGGGGCCCAAAGGAGCGACCAATTCAGGAGGACGTCATATGACATCCACCCAGGATTACGAGGTTGCGGCGTCATTTTACTATACGCAGGTAGTAAAATGATCAACATTAAAGTGGTTGTAAACCCTCAAATATACAGAGTGAAGGCCCCTTTTAGACAGAGCAGATCCATCCAAGCAGATCCGTCTGCTCAGCGGGGATTTTGTCCGCTGATCCCTGCTGTGCAGGCGGATGACAGGTCACGGACACAGCCCGCTCTACTCTATGGGACTGTTGGATGGAAAGGGACTGCATTTCCATTTCCATCTGATTGTCATCCAATCCGCCAGACAAATGGTGAACGTATTGCCATCCATCTGATTTTTAGCGGTTTGGATCAGCCATTGCTCCTCTTCCTATCACCCACACACATGCCTTGTGGGAAGAAAAGGAGAGGTGGATGCTGAGTGTAGCCAATGTTAGTTTACCAAGCACAGTGCACCTACCTAATCACACTGCCCCACCTAATCACCATGATTATCACTGCTCCTAAATAATTACAGCCAGCACCAACATTTCCAGGATTTATGTTTTCCACCAGTGCCATTTTTTTCAGCCTTACTGATCGCAGCCAGCACCAGCATTTCCAGCCTATTGCAGACAACATCATCGTTTCCAGAAATGCTGATCACAGCTAATGCCAACATTCAAATATTAGCATTTTCTATTAGCCAGCTAATCTGCACACATCTTTGGGGGAAATTATTATTTGGGAGTGAGTGGAGGGTCCATCTGCTACCTAATGGGGTTGATTTACTAAAACTAGAGAGTGCAACATCTTGTGCAGCTGTTCACAATATCCAGCTTCTGACTTCTAACAGCTTGTTCAATTAAGCTTTGACAAAAAACCTGGAAGCTAATTGGTTTCTATGCAGAGCAACACCAGATTTTGCACTCTGCAGTTTTAATGAATCAACCCCATTGTGAATTACTAGCTTAGGAATACATATATGTTGTTCTAACCATCATTGGAAAGAGTGATGCAAGGCAGAAAATCATAATTTTAGAAATGTTATCAAACTATTATATACTAGTAGCTGTTATTAAAGTGATTGTAAAAGATTTTTTTTTCATAATAAACATTTCTATACTTACCTGCTCTGTGCAATGGAATTGCACAGAGCATCCCCCAACCTCCTCTTCTTGGGTCCCCCATCAAGGCTCTTGGCTCCTTCTCTCTGTTCAGTGCCATGGGGGCACTTGTGAATTCTCGTTCCTGAGCCCTGCTGCTGCATCCATTTGCACAGACAGTGGGACTCGGCCCCGCCTCCCACTGCCTCATCTCTGGCTTTGATTGACATCACTGGGTGCCAATGGCTCCAGTGCCCCAGCAAAGCCAGTAAGACTGGGAAGTGAGGAGAGAGAAGAGCTACAGACATGCACAGGTCTGGATCGAATGTGAGCTCAGGTAAAAATAAGGCGGGGTGAGGGGCCAAAATCGATATCTAAACATTTTTTACCTTAATGCAAAGAATGCATTTAGATAAGAAATGTTTAGGCTTTAGAACCACTTTGATTCTGCTAGTTGATGCCTTTGCACATTGCTGGTAGACTGACAAATATCATCAGTGCGTTAGCATGTATTCATAGTCATAAGGGTTGGAGAGTGCAAAATCTGGTGCAGCTGTGCGTGGTGGTCAATCAGCTTCTAACTTCAGCTTTCTTCAATTAAGCTTTGATAAATAAACCTGGAAGCTGATTGGTTTCTATGCAAATATGCACCAGATTTTGCACTTAGTAAATCAACCCCATAGTATGAGTTGCACTCTATAGAGGACTTGACCTATTGAGTTGTGGGTACTTGTAATGAGATTGGAGGGTACCGTATTATATTCAGCACTCCAATAATTCTGTTAATTGTAGAAAAAAATCATATGCATTGATATAACCTACATTTAGGGGCTTTGTAGGGTTACCCTCCTCACTGCGATGTAGTTACATAGATATTGCTTGAGAAAAGGGGAGCCTTCAAGGCCCCAAAACACTGGAAGTATCAATGCATGTGAATATTTTCTTAAAGTTAAAGTTCTAATTAGCATGCCTTCAGTATAACTGCAGCTTAATGAATCAGGGCCTGGATGTGCTACTGTATGGTCAGATTTATTGTAGATTGTATCACAACCTGCCATAGACACTTCTACCAGTTACTAATCTGTTTCCTTTAATGGAGCATGTGTTACTGTGTACTTCACCTGAAAATGAGGGTCTCTGAGGTTACAGCTAAGTCATCATTTTTTTTCTTTCACATATTCATTTTGCTTTTGTCAGTTATAACTACAAAGTGAACCCACCAAAAGGAGGTCTCGTCTCTTTTACCTGTTCCCATCTGAAGCTCAACATATGTGGCAGTTTCCTTCACCACATTCTATATATAGAAGCCTGTATCTGTGGCTTAGCTTTTTATGCGAAAACAACACACCTTTGACTCTAATTCCTCTTACCACCCACAGCAACGGTCACATGTCATAACAGCAGTACATTTTCCACAGGATAACTATGCCATGTCTTAACTGTGTTATTTATTTCTCAGCTTTATTATCAAAGGAGCATAATTTTGCATTATATATATAGAGACAGTGCAACGGATACATTATAGATGAGAAACTCATCATCACCTAATCGCAGCTAATCTTGAAGATTTATTATTTATCATTTTACATAATTTATTATAAATAACTGTGCAATTATAATATTTTACAGCTTTGGTCTAGATCAGTGGTCTCCAAACTGCAGGTCAGATGCGGCCCTTTGCTTGCCTTTATCTGGCCCTTGGGGAACTACTCCTCCCACTGATATGAGACACTATTCTGCCATCTGACAACAACAATGGGGCACTGGTTCTCCCACTGACACCAATAATGGGACACTATTTTTCCCTGTGATACCAGCAATGGGGCACTATTCCTCCCTTCCAATACCAAATGTGGTAATATTTACTTCCACTGATGTCGGGAAAATTTTGACTCCCACTGGCCACAATCCGGCCCTCCTAAGTCTGAAGGACAATAAACAGGCCCTTTGTTTAGAAAGTTTGGAGATGAAATTTTATCTTTGCTTAAAGGGGTTGTAAAGTTTCAAGGATTTTCACCTTAATGCAATCTAAAACCTTCTGTGCTGCAGTTGCCCCCCAGAGCCTCCCCCCTTTTCTTACCTGAACCCGATTGTTCCAGCGCCAAGCGCGAGCATGCACAAGTGCCCCTATAGCAAGTGGCTTGCTATAGGGGCACTCAGTGAAGAGGAGGAAGCAAAAGTACCGACGGAGGACCTGAGAAGTGGAGGATCAGGGCTGCTCTGTGCAAAACCACTGCACAGAGCAGGTTAGTATAAGATGTTTGTAACCTAAAAAAAATTAAAGTGATATTAAAGTCTTGTTTTTTATTTTGAAAAAATAACAAACATATTATACTTACCTGGTCTGTGAAATGGTTTTGCACAGAGCAGCCCGGATACTCCTCTTCTTGGGTCCCACGCTGGCGCTCCTGGCCCCTCCATTTTGCCGGGTGCCCCCACAGCATGCAGCTTGCTATGGGGGCACCCGAGCTGAGCCGCTGCTCTGTGTGTCCATTCTCAGCTTGGCACCAAATTGCACTGCAAAGAATCTCATGTGATTTGAACAGGAATGCAGGGTGATTCCTGTCTGAATCACATGCGGTTTCCCATACCGCATCAGTGTGAACCAGTTTTGTTGAGTTGTTGAGTTTTTTTGACATACAGAGTTTTTTTATGACAAGCAGGTTTATACTTACCTGCTCTGTGCAATTAAATTGAACAGAGTGGGGGGCGTGGCCTGGAAAGAACGGTGGTGGGCATGCTTAGAGAGAGCTCCTGCACCCACGCCGACAATCCAGAGGAATCCATCCTTCCCAAGGCCCGGTGAGCAGCATCCGACCCCCAGGGTGTCTCCCTGCAACCCTCCCGACAAGCTGGGCTAAAAATTTTCACAGCCCCATGCGGACCTCTGTGACGCCCGCAAATTTAGGCCACGGCTTTAGCCGCGACTAAGCCGCGGCTCCCAGCAAGGCAGTTCCGGCTCCCATCCTCGCCCATCCAGCCCCAAAACACACCACTGGGGACCCTGTGGACTCCTAGCCCAGCCATCCCGGATGCTAGATCCCTGAAACCCCCCACCAGCCCTAGAAAATACTATTGTGAGGCCGGCCTAGGCCCCTGGAACGGCGGCCATATTGCTACACCCGACTCCTGTCCTGCAGTGATTTATTGGACTCCTGGCTTCCTTACAGCTAGCCGGTATCCACCCTAAGGTCCACAACTGTCACCTCAATCTGTGGCCCCCTCAGTGACTCTTTGCAAATGATCTGTCTGTGTAGGACCTCATATCATTGGTGAACGGCGGCCATCTTGATCCACCCGAAGCCTCCTTACTCACGCTGTACTTTTCTAAAGCTTTGCATCAGATTCAGGGCAACCAGGAGGGGATATTTCCGGATGGCATACCTGCTCCCCGTGGTGTCCTTTGGGCCCTTTGTCATCTGGCTCACCCCCCTTGCGGCTGCACCACCAGTTCGGGACACACGCACACCCTGAGCAGGGTCACCATAAAGACTTATCTCTGCCGTGAAGGAGGAGACAAACATCCTACAGAACGTTAATGGTGACCCCCTCCACCCCCCCTTTTTTTTTCCCATTCAAACCCTTACCTATACCAATCAGACTGACTGCTAGCATACAGCAGCTTGCGGGGGCTTAGTTGTCCGCATGGTGCCGTAGCGACACACCAACCATTGGCCCCCGGGCCCCGCAGCTCTACAGGACTTTCTAACGTGGCCGAATCACACCTATTTGTTTGAAATGAGGAAAGACAAACCCAAGGAACAGAAGGGATCCGGAGGGACCCGCCAGGGAGGTGACCTAGGACAGTTCTTCACTCGCTCTGTGGCTGCAGCCCATCTCCAATCAAGCTCCAACATGGCATCAGCCCCTCCATCCCCCCTCTGGAACTCCCCCAGGTGTGCTTACCCGACTGGCCATTTAAACCAACCACTCCCGGCCTCCCATTTTTACCACAATGGCAGTCTCAAAGACGCAAACGCCGCTCACAGTCATCCTCCCGCAAGGGTCCAAATGACTGAATGAAACCTGGATCCATTGGTTTGTTACCCTAATTGTGATACCGCTGCTCTACATCACGAGCAGCATGACATTGGTTACCCTACCTCCTGTTTTTACCAAGTTTGTTTTACAGCTATTTTTCTATATATAGATAGCATAAAGCTATATTGCAAACAACGATGGGTACCCCGTTCCATATTGCCCCTTGCACATCATGCTCACTAGGGCTCCTATCCATGTGTTCCACGGCCACTGCCATGTTGGAACTGATTGATCCTGTGGTTTGCTCCCCTCTAGAAATATAGCTCCTATTACACCTCTCCCGGAATATTCATATTCCATTTACCAATTTCATGATTTGGCCTAACCGCTGTTTAGTAATAGATTGTTATCCTGCACTGCAGGGCCACGGGGGCCGCTTTATGTGACCTCCTCGGCCCCCGCTAGGTTATAAGAGTGCCCTATTGTGTTAAAATGTTTTTTGTTCGTTATATTGTGCTGTTATTTTTGTCATGGAGCCACCAAGTGGCTAGTTCATGTACCTGGTTTCTACATATTTGCTGGTCTCGACCTCCACTATCCCTATTCAAGCCAGCTTCTGTGTATCTCCCTATTGGGATATTAGAGCCTGAGACCCATGTATCTCGTTCTATCTATTGTTTTCTTTTTTTTCTTAACCCTTTTCTCTTCTCTTCTCCCTTTTCCTTATGTACTCTCCTTCCCTCATGGTCTGCTGGACCGTTTGGTCCTGTTGAATCTAGAGGCTGTCTAGTCTACTGTGCGCCCCATTTTTATATATCCCATGGCTCCTTTATGCCCAATTAACTTGACCTCTTTCAATTGTAGGGGCTTTAACGTTCCCGAGAAACGAAGCCAGATCTTATACCACTTTCATAAACTGAGATCAAGTATCTTAATGTTACAGGAAACCCACTTCTGCGTTGGCTCCGTTCCCAATATGCGGAATAGATATTACCACACATGGTTTCATAACCCCAATCCGGTGTCCAAAACCAAAGCGGTGTCAATTGCTTTCCATAAATCATTCAACCCAGAAGTATTGGATTTGCTTATTGATGAGACAGGAAGGTTTATATTCCTTAAACTGAAACTAAACAATTTTCTCTTTACAGTAGCAAATATCTATGCTCCCAACAATGATCAAGCGGAGTTTCTCTCTTCCACTCTCACCAGACTGCTCTCCTTTGGGGGGCCTGCTTCATTATTGGGGCAATCTCAATGTAGCCTTATCACCACCAGCAGACACCTCATCCGGTAAGTCCTCTATCACTACATCCTCTTTAGTTTGCATTAAATCCCTACTTCATGATGCACAACTAGTAGATGTCTGGCGTATCCAGCACCCCGGAGAACGTGACTACAGTCATTTCTCCGTAGCACACAATTCCTACAGTAGGCTGGATTAATTTTTAATTTCACAATCTTTATTAGATTCTCCTATACAGACTTCTATAGGGCACATCCTCTGGTCCGACCATGCTCCAGTCCTTCTCTCCCTAGCTCGTCCTCCTAGATCTCACCTAGGGGCGTCCTGGAGGCCTGTGTGCGCTGCTGAGGTTTCCAAAGCAATTCAGAATTTTGTAACTGACCACACATCAGATGTCACTACACCACTTACACAGTTGGAAGCCCTGAAATGTGTCATCTGTGGGATCCTTTTCCAGCATGGATCCAGATTGAAAAAGATTAGAACGGATGACATACGCAGATTGTTATCCTGTATTGCTGAACTCGAACCACTCCACAAAAAACACCTGGCACCATCCACTTTCGTCGAACTGTCTAACGCTCGCCGTGACTTACTTCAGGTCCTAGACGCACACTCTTTAGTCGCTCAAGATTGGGCTCGTACTCACCACTATTCATTGGCCAATAAATGTGACCAACACCTCGCTAGACTCCTCCATCCTAGGCCTCCTCGTCACTCTATCCCATTCATCATAACTCAACCCGACCAAACTAAGACCCACCACACCAGAGGCATAGCCGCCTCTTTCCAACAATACTATACCAATCTGTATAACTTACCCTCTCATTCTACCAGTACTTCTACTCCCTCCCTCATAGACGACATGCAGACCTACATCACCGAGACGGCACTCCCTGAAATTGCCCCACAAGATGACGCGGACTTAGATAAACCCCTCTCCGTCTCTCCGTCTTAGGAGCGATCAAAGACTTGAAACTGGGTAAATGCCCCGGTCCGGACGGTTACACCCCTAGGTTCTATAAAACTTTTGCACCCCTCCTGGCACCACTCCTGGCACGGGCATATAACTCCATAGACGAGACTACTCTCCCTTCCAAAAACCTCTTGTCCACTAATGTCTCAGTCCTTCTGTAACCGGGTAAGGACCCCTCCCAATGCGGTAGTTACCGCCCAATATCCCTTCTAAATATAGATTTAAAACTCTTTGCGAAAGTCCTTGCCAACCGCCTATCCCCCCTTCTACCCAAGATTATCCATACGGAACAAGTTGGTTTTGTCAACACGACCAAAACGATATACCTTATATCTTATGTTCAATGACACCACCTGAAGGCTTGCTTGTTGTCCTGAGAAAGCGTTTGATAGGGTAAATTGGCACTTTCTCCGTCTCTCCCTAGAACAAATGGGTCTGGGCCAGACTTACATCTCCAAAGTGATGTCACTCTACTCTAGACCCTCTGCCTTGGTGCTGGTTAATGGTTCCTATTCCGAGCCCTTTGACATCTCCAATGGCACACGCCAGGGGTGTCCTCTCTCTCCACTCTTTTTTGTTATAGCTATCGAACACCTGGTGCGTGCCATTTGGCAGAACAGCTCTATCGAGGGCATCCTTACTCCCACTTCCCACCATAAATAATCTCTCTACGCGGACGATCTCCTAGTGTATGTACAACAACCTCATACAAACCTACCTTCCCTTCTTTCGGAGTTCAGGCGCTTTGGGGCCTTAAGCAACTTTAAATTGAATATGTCCAAAACGGAAGCCCTCAACCTATCCTTCCCCCCTCTGTGCTATCGCTACTCCGCTCAAACTATTCTTTTCAATGGCAATCCAAATGCATCTCGTACTTAGGAGTCCACATCCCCGCCAACCTGCCCAATCTCTTCACACTAAACTACATCCCGATCCTCTCACGTATTAGGAAAGATCTGGAGGTTTGGGTGGCTCATCTTTGCCATGGTTTGGTCGCATCAATTCTATTAAAATGGATATTTTACCCAAATTATTGTATCTTTTTCAAACCATACGGATACCAATACCCAAATCATATTTTGCCTCCCTCCGCTCACATACTATTAAATTTATATGGCACCAGGGCCTGTCCCGAGTTAAGTACAAATTGTTAACCCTCCCGAAGCTCCAAGGGGGTACAGGACTCCCAGATTTTGAAATCTACCATAAGGCATCCATCATGGCCCGAATATTGGAATGGTTCCCCCGGCCTATTACTAAAGCCTCTGTGATGGTCGAACAAGACTTAGCACCTGTGGATCTCAGAGCCTTGTTATGGGGCTACCGGAGCGCCTTACCCCTCTTGAATTTTTCCTCGACCTTAACTTTAGCTGCCCTGAATTTATGGTATAGACGAGGGCTTTGTCATGTCCTGTCCTCCGATCCGTCACCCCTAACACCCCTATTTGATAACACGGCCTTTCCTCAAGGTATGGGAGTTCAATCGTGTGATTCCTACCATCGTACCTCTTGGCCACGGGCCCATGAGTTTGTACATCCCCAAATTGGTTCCCTTGGTGGTCCCAGCTAATCCCCAAAACTGGCTGATATCCATGCATATGGTCTTTTTTACAAAACAACTTTTCCACTCCTCTTACATACACCATCCTCTTACAGAATTTGAATGCTTATGCACCCTACAGGAAACGCCCAAACATCTACTCTATTCACTATACGGCCTGCTTCAGGCTCTTACACACACAGGTCTACCATCATATACTAGGTTTGGTCAACGGATTTGGGAACCGAAATCTCAGTGGAAGAGTGGCTAACCCCTTTTCATTTCACCCATAAATCCTCTATATCATGCCACTCACAAGAAAAAAAAATCAAAATCCTCTCTCGGTAGTACAGAGACCCTTGGACTCTCCAGAGAATTTTTCCGGATACCTCAGAGGATTGCTGGCATTGCGGTGAGGCTGTCGGAACATACCTACATGTCTGGTGGGAGTGCGAGAGAATACGTCCCTTCTGGAATCAAGTATTTCAGGTATATAACTATTTATACGACGACTCTCTGACTCCCTCGCCTAAGATCGCTCTGCTCTCTATCCTTCCTGGCTCTTTAGTATCCCAAAAAAATGCCTCCTCCGTTTCATTTTGTCTGCAGCCAGACAAATTATCCCATTATACTGGAAATCAACTACCACACCTCCCCCAGCCCAGTGGGTATCCACCGTGAATGACATTATGATAAGAGAAGAAAGGTTGGCAATGGACAATGATACTTTGCACAAATATAAGGTTTTATGGTCGATCTGGCTCCGCTTCTCCCGCCTCTGACATGCTCACTAACCTCCTAGATACATAACAAGTCCTGATGTTGGACAGATAGCTGATCTCAGGTTGGTTTGTTGGGCAACTACGCAAGGCCAGGACCAGCGGCGGCTGGTGTGG
>BLSH010555554.1:172008-187968 GCA_018402905.1 Glandirana rugosa | reverse complement strand
TGAAATCTCTAATTTCTGCTATCTGTCCTCAGAGCAACAGCACAGACAGCAGTAGTAAAGTAATCTATCTCAGGATGCAGGATCAGGTCTTAAAATGTCTCAAATCTGTCCCTCAAGCTTTCAGCTTCCTTTCCCTACACTAACCCAAGGAGCATGTGACTGCAGCACTGTGACTCCAGCTTATAAAGAGGCTGGGTCACATGATTCACTGGCCAATCACAGCCATGCCATTAGTAGGCATGGCTGTGATGGCTTCTAAGGGCAAACCAGTGAAACGCTTGTTGATTGGCTGCCCTGCAGCTTCTCAACACGTGGAGTAAAATAGCAGAACCCCGGACCGAACCCGAACGATTTTTTAAATGTCCGGGTCCGTGCCACGGACACCCGAAAGTTCGGTACGGACCCGAACGTTACAGTCCGGGTTTGCTCAACACTAATCTTAATGCAAGGAATGCATCAAAGTAAAAAAAAATGTTTAAGCTTTAGAACCACTTCAAGGCTTACATAAGGCTTTTAAAACCACCTTAAGGCTAATATTCTTGTTAAAGTGGTATAAAACCCAAAATCAAAAATGAAATATATTGCAGCTTACCAATCATGAGATGTGGTGGCTGCATTCGTTTTCTTCTTTCAGGCTTTTTTCCCTCTGTTTTCACCTGGTCATCTGGCCTGTAACACACCTCCTGTATTAGCCCACTCTGGATGAAGGAGCACAGGGGCATCCTTGGACAGCAGTAAGGCCCCATTCACACGGACGTTCTGCTCAGGTCCGCCTGTTAGTTTTTTCAGGCAGATCTGAACAGAGCCTCCATGCAGCCCTATGGAGCGATGGATGTCAGCGGAGACATGTCCGCTGAAACCCGTCGCTCTCCGATCCGCTCCAGACCCGTAAAGTCTGAAGGATGGAAACCCCATTTTTCCATCCGTCTGTGAAACGGATTGGATGACAATGTACAGATGGATTTGTTGTCATCCGATTTGCCATAGGGGAGAGCGTGGGCTCTGACGGATCCATCTCTCCACAGAGAGAGGAAACGGATCCATCATCCGTCGGCTCAGCGCGGATCAGAGGAGCGATCCCCGCTGAGCTAAACGGAGACCGCTGACGGAACGGCCATGTGTAACCAGCCTAACAGTCGGTCTGGGGGGAGGGGAGTGTTAGTTGCACTGGCAGATTTAGATACACTAACAAACTGAAGCCAAACTCCAGCTCACACTGCAGTTACACAAACTGTTACAGCAACTTTTTTTTTAACCCCTTCCCACCGGTAGGACGTCCATGGACGTCCTGGACTTTGGGAGGTGATATCTGAACGGTGCCAGCAGCTACTGGCACCATTCAGATATCATTCTGTCCGACCAGTGATTCCCTACACCATAAGAATGATCATAGTAGCAGTTCAGACGCTTGATCGTTCTTATAGGCAGCGGGAGGGGACGTCCCCCCTCCTACCACCATTCGGTGCTTCTCCCAAGCCGCCCGTAAGATCGGCGGCAGGGCAAAGAGATCTGTCACCGCCAGATGATTGTGAGGAAGATGACTGATGACCATCTGGTCCCCAGTCATCTCTATGACCCTCGGAGGCCCAGGCGCGACGATATGACATCACGTTCGGGCTGGCTTTAGTAAACAAAGCCGTGATCACGGCTGGAAATGCCGGGATCGGAATTTTTTTTTTTATCTCGGTCTTTCCAGCCTGCAGGAGAGATGTGAGGTCATATTGACCCCATATCTTTCCATAAAGAGGAGCTGTCAAGCCCCATACCTATTACAAGGGATGTTTACATTCCTTGTAATAGGAATAAAAGTGATAAAAAAAAAAAGATTAAAGAGACAGTGTAAACATAAAAAAATAAAAGTAAAATAAATAATAATAATAAAAAAAAATTAAAGTACCCCTGCCCCCGCGTGCTCGCACGCAGAAGCGAACGCGTACATAAGCCCCGCCCACATGTGTAACCGGTGTTCAAACCACACATGTGAGGTATCGCTGCGTGTGTTAGAGCAACAATTCTAGCACTAGACCTCCTCTGTAACTCTAAACATGTAACCTGTAAAAATTTTTAAAGCGCCACCTATGGAGATTTTTAAGTACCAAAGTTTGGCGCAATTCCACGAGTGTTCGCAATTTTAAAGTGTGACATGTTGGATATCAATTTACTCGGCGTAACATCCTCTTTTACAACATACAAAAAAAATGGGCTATCGTTCCTGTTTTTTTTTTTTAATTCACTAAACTGTTTCTTTTCCAAAAAAAACGCTTTTGAGAAATTCCTGCGCAAATATCGTGTGATATAAAAAGTTGCAATGATAGCCGTTTTATTCCCTAGAGTCTCTGCTAAAAAACATATATAATGTTTGGGGGTCCTGAGTAATTTTCTAGCAAAAAAATTATGATTTTTACATGTAGGAGAGGAGTGCCAGAAATGGCCCAGATATGAAGTGGTTAATTTGGGATTATTATTATTATTATACAGGATTTATATAGCGCCAACAATTTACGCAGCGCTTTACAACTTGAGGGTAGACAGTACAAATACAATACACTTAAATACAGTAGGAATTAGAGGGCCCTGCTCGTTAGAGCTTACAATCTAAAAGGGAAGGTCAAGAGATACAAGAGGTAATAACTGTGGGGGATGTGCTAATAGAGAAGATAAATGTACAGTTGTTAGGTGGGAGCCAGATAGGCTTCTCTGAAGAGATAGGTTTTTAGGGATCGTCTGAAGGTGGACAAACTAGGAGAAAGTCGGACAGATTGGGGTAGAGCATTCCAGAGGATGGGAGAGGCTCTGGAGAAGTCCTGGAGGCGAGCATGGGATGAGGTGACAAGGGAACAAGAGAGCAGGAGGTCTTGGGAGGAGCGAAGAGATCGATTTGGTTGGTATTTTGAGACCAGGTTAGTGATGTAGCTGGGGGCTGGGTTGTGAATTGATTTATAAGTTATTGTTAGGATCTTGAATTTAATACGTTGGTTGAGTGGCAGCCAATGTAGGGATTGACATAGGGGTGTAGCAGATGCCAAGCGATAGGGATGAGGGATAAAGGAATTACATGAATAAATAAAAATGTAAACACCCCTGTCAGTAGTAAATGGTTTTTCTCAACCCTTTTACCGCTACATCTGCAAGACAGGTTATGCTGTTGAAAAAAATAAACAGATTTACTGGCTGGATCACCAGGTGAAAATAAGGAAAAGAAAGTCTAAAAAAGAAAATGTTTGCAGCTATCACATCTACGAATTGGGAAGCTGTAGTATAATACATGTTTGCTTTTGGGTTTAATATCTCTTTAAATTGTTCTAATTGGCAGGTAGAGATACTCTTATACATTATTTGAATAATGTGTTTGAGGACATATCAATCTCTTGAGTGCTGTTTACAAATCAGACAACCTAATTACTTGAGATATGTTTTCCTTCAAGAAGTACAAGAGAAGAAAATGCTTTCTCCATCAGTGGTGTAGGAAGCATGACTCATGAAGCAAATATGGTTTACCAAACTTATATTTACTTATACTGTACATGCAATTACAAAGAAGTAAGATGGATACAGCACAAAGCACAATGTTTTTTCTGATATGACAGGTTTGCTTATTCATTGTTAAGCTGGCCCTGCATAAGCAGATCTGGCTGCTCATGATTCTTGTTCTTAGATACTATCAGCCAGATTTGAAGCAAGTGAGAGAAAGTCCCTTAAAACCACTACATTTAAAACACTAAAATTTTTACTATAAACTAACAGACCAAGACCAAGCAGTTCAGACTTGGTTGTAGGTTTGTAATAATAATTATCTGTTGATCCTGCCCACATTGCAGGGGCGTTGCTAGGTGGGAAAAAGACCAGGGGCTACAGCCCGAAGAATTGTGAAAACGGGGCATGGCCTAAACTAAATAGTGGGCGTGGTTTAAATGGGCCGTGGCTTAGAGGGTGTGGCTCGAGTCTGAGATGAACGGGGGATGGAGGATCTTACACCACAAAAGAAATATGTGTATTCCAGAAAATTTAACAATCAGCAGATAAAGACACTCCAAAAGCCTGGTGTTAGTGCTTCAGTCATGGTTGTTATGGTGTCAGGATGATTGGAGCGCATTATTTCTGTTATTACATTGTAATATAAAATGAAATCATTCAACTCACCATAAAGCTCACCTCCACCAAGCAGCCCGCTCCTCCCCCAAGCCGCCCGCTGTTCCACTAAGCAGCCCGCTCCTCCACCAAACCGCCCGCTCCTCCACCAAGCCGCCCACTCTTCCACCAAACCGTCTGCCTGCCCGCTCCTCCACTAAGCCGCCCTCTCCTCCACCAAGCCGCCTGCTCCTCCATCAAGTCCCCCGTCCGCTCCTCCACCAAGATGCCCGCCCGCTCCTCCACCAAGCCGCCCGCCCGCTCCTCCATATTAGGGACCCCGACACTCGGGGCTATGGCAATTTGATTTGGGGCTGTAGCCTCAATAGCCACACCCTGGTGACGCCCCTGTTCATATGTACTTTTACACTTTTTATTAAAAAATAAACAAGTTAAACAATACATTTACCTGTGTTGACCTGAGTCCCAGTCAGAAAAACTCTTTAGCCTTTTTCCTACTAAAATAATAGCCTAAATTTCTGTGCCATACTGATACCCAAAGGAAAGCATATATGACAAAGGTTTATCTTGCAAAAGCATTGTAATTATCTTTAACCAGTCATTTGATCTACAGTGCCTTGAAAAAGTATTCATACCCTTTGAAATTTTCCACATTTTGTTACAACCAAAAACGTAAATGTATTTTATGTGCTAGACCAACACAAAGTGGCACATAATTGTGAAGGGAAAGGAAAATGATAAATGGTCTTCAAAATGTTTGACAAATAAATATGTGAAAAGTGTAGCATGCATTTGTATTCAGCCCCTTAACTCTGATACCCCTAATTGAAATCTAGTGGAACCAATTGCCTTCAGAAGTCACCTAATTAGTAAATAGATTCCACCTGGGTGTCATTTAATCTCAATCTAAATACAGCTGTTCTGTGAAGCCCTCAGAGGTTTGTTAGAGAGCCTTAGTGAACAAACAGCATCATGAAGGCAAAGGAACACACCACACAGGTCAGGGATAACATTGTGCAGAAGTTTAAGGTAGGGTTAGGTTATAAAAAAATAACCAAGCTTTGAACATCTTACGGAGTACTGTTTAATCCATCATCCAAAAATGGCAAGAGTATGGCACAACTGCAAACCTACCAAGATGTGGCCGTCCACCTAAATTGACAGGCCGAGTATGTAGAGCATTAATCAGAGATGCAGCCAAGAGGCCCATGGTAACTCTGGAGGAGCTTCAGAGATCCACAGCTCAGGTGGGAGAATCTGTCCACAGGACAACTATTAGCCATGCACTCCACAAATCTAACCTTTATGGAAGAGTGGCAAGAAGAAAACCATTGTTGAAAGAAAGCCGATAAGAAGTCAGTTTGCAGTTTGCAAGAAGCCATGTGGAGGACACAGCAAACATGTGGAAGAAGGTGCTCTGGTCAGATGAGACCAAAATTAAACTTTTTGGCCTAAAAGCAAAACGCTATGTGGGGCGGAAAACTAACACTGCGCCGTGAAACATGGTGGTGGCAGCATCATTTTGTGGGGATGCTTTTCTTTAGCAGGGACAGGGAAGCCGGTCAGAGTTGATGGGAAGATGGATGGAGCCAAATATAGGGTAATCTTAGAATAAAACCTGTTAGAGTCTGCAAAAGACTTGAGACTGGGGCAGAGGTTCACAGCAGGACGACCATAAACATACAGCCAGAGCTACAATGGAATGATTTAGATCAAAGCATATTCATGTGTTAGAATGGCCCGGTCAAAGTCCAGACCTCAATCCAATTGAGAATCTGTGGCAAGACTTGAAAATTGCTGTTCACAGATGCTCTCCATCCAATCTGACAGAGCTTGGGCTATTTTGTAAAATAGTAAAGTAAAGTAAAATGGGAAAAAATGTTACTCTCTAGATGTGCAAAGCTAGTAGAGACATACCCAAAAATATTTGCCGCTGTAATTGCAGTGAAAGGTGGTTCTACAAAGTATTGACTCAGGAGGGATGAATACATGCACGTCACACTTTTCACATATTTATTTGTCAAACATTTTGAAAAACATTTATCATTTTCCTTCCAGTTCACAATTATGTGCCACTTTGTGTTGGTCTATCACATAAAATCCCAATAAAATACATTTATGTTTTTGGTTGTAACATGACAAAATGTGGAACATTTCAAGGGGTATGAATACTTTTTCAAGGCACTGTACAGATCTAATATACAACAAAGTAAAAGCAGAGTTCCAGACTTTTTTTCCCCTTAAAAAACACAGTTGTGGTGGTTACAGCTTATAGAACACATTCCGGCTTATGTATTAAATGCAGTCATTTTTGTTATATTGTTAACCACTTCAGCCCCGGAAGGATTTTGCCATGTTAGGACCAGAGCACTTTTTGCGATTCGGTACTTCGTCACTTTAACTGACAATTGCGTGGTCATGCGACGTTGTACCCAAATGAAATGTGCGTCTTTTTTTCCCCCACAAATAGAGCTTTTTTTGGTGGTATTTGTTCACCTCTGTGTCATTTCTGATCAACGCTACAAACAAAAAAAGAGCGACAATTTTGCAAAAAAAAAAACAATATTTCTTACTTTTTGCTAAAATACATATCCAAAAAAAAAACAAAACAAATGTATTCATCGGTTTTGGCTGATTTATATTCTTCCTTATATTTTTGGTAAATCGGCGTTTATTGATTGGTTTGCGCAAAAGTTGCCGTGTTTACAAACCATGATAATTAATTTCTGCCATTTTTACAATTTTTTTTTTTTACTAGTAATGGCGGAGATCTGTGATTTTTATCGGGACTTAGATATTGGGGTGGACATGTCGGACATTTTTGACACTTTTTTGGGACCAATGACATTTATACAGCGATCAGAATTTGAAATATCCACTGATTACTGTGTAAATGTCATTGGCAAGGGGTTAACTGTAACACATCCCTGGATGTGTTTTAGCTGTGAGGGGGCTGGGCTACCATGGGCATAAGAGCTCTAACTGATCCCGAGTACAGGGATTAGTAGATCTCTGACATGCTGCCTGACAGAGCGGGGGACCGCCGTGTTTACATCGGTGGTTCCCTGTTTTTCTGCTCTGTCAAGCAATTGCAGCTAGCTGGTGGAGATTGAGTCCACCCGAGCCGCGGCCACAACTCTGCAGAGTGTGGCGCAAACCGTCGTTTATAGATGGCGATTTGCGCTACAGAGCTACATTGCAGCAGTAAATGTACGCGAGCCAGTCAGGAACCGGTTAAGCAATGTACTCACTGGAGGCTGCTGCTGGAATTGATGACACACTCCGCTTTAAAGCACAATCTCCCTTAGAGAGCACTCAAATGGGTGGCCAAGGGACGGTAAAAATAGAAGATTGAGCCCACTTAAAAAAGGACATGCAGTCACTCGGAGCTGAACACATGCAGCAGCCATGATGCATTGCTTCACAGCCATAGGAAGGATTAATCCCCGAAGTGAATGAGTCACACCACAACTGCTTGCAATGCATATGGTTGCAGCATGGTGAATAGGTTTTCCAGGGTTAAAAAAGTCAGTGAGGAGGCAATATGTTGTCTCCCAACTGCCTCTCAACCTCTCTCTGAAAATAAATCCATGACATTGACTTCAGTCAGCATCACTGGCCACTTTGTTGACATTCAGCATGTAGGCTGGTATGCTCATTGTCCCTCCCTTTACTGGCCAAGCAGGTTACATGCCTGGCTAAGGGTCTGGTATGGATTTTGAAGGGGGCCGCAAGCAAAAAAAAAAAATAATAATTGCCGTGGGGTCCCTTCAAAATCTTTCAGGGCGCCCCAAACCATATCAGGCCACATATTCTCAATATGGGGAAGGTACCGGAAGGATTTCCCACATTAGGAGCAGAGCACTTTTTGCGATTCGGCACTGCGTCGCTTTAACTGACAATTGCGCGGTCGTGCGACGTTGTACCCAAACGAAATTTGCGTCCTTTTTTCCCCACAAATTGGGCTTTCTTTTGGTGGTATTTGATCCCCTCTGCGTCATTTCTGATCACCACTATAAACAAAAAAAGAGCGACAATTTTGCAAAAAAAAAAAATATTTCTTACTTTTGCTAAAATACAAATATAAAAAAATATATAAAAAGACGAATTTATTCATCGGTTTTGGCCGATTTATATTCTTCCTCATATTTTTGGTAAAAAAAAAATCGCAATCGGCGTATGTTGATTTTTTTTGCCGCAAAAAAATGACACCAAAAACATCAGAGGACCGGCACAGCACACGCCTACCGAAGAGCGACCAGTGAAGATCAACTTCATAGATCAAAGGTGGAGCACAGATTTTCTCCCCAACGTTATAGATGGAAAGGGGGAAAAAAAGGCTCCACATAGCGTAAATCCACCTAATTGTGCAGAATTTTATTACCCACTTCAGCCCCGGAAGGATTTCCCAGTTTAGGACCAGAGCACTTTTTGCGATTCGGCACTGCGTCGCTTTAACTGACAATTGCGCGGTCGTGCGGCGTTGTACCCAAACAAAATTTGCGTCCTTTTTTTCCCACAAATAGAGCTTTCTTTTGGTGGTATTTGGTCACCTCTGCGTCATTTCTGATCGCCGCTATAAACAAAAAAAGAGCGACAATTTTGCAAAAAAAAAAAACAATATTTCTTACTTTTTACTAAAATACAAATCCAAAAAAATATATATAAAAACAAATGTATTCATCGGTTTTGGCCGATTTTTATTCTTCCTCATATTTTTAGTAAAAAAAATCGCAATCGGCGTTTATTGATTGGTTTGCGCAAAAGTTGACGCGTTTACAAACCATGAGAATTCATTTCTGGCGTTTTTACATTTTTTTTTTTTTACTAGTAATGGCGGTGATCTGCGATTTTTATCGGGACTGCGATATTGCAGCGGACATGTCGGATATTTTTGACACTTTTTTGGGACCAATGACATTTATACAGCTGTCAGAAATGTAAATGTCCACTGATTACTGTATAAATGTCATTGGCAGTGAAGGGGTTAACCTGCAGGGGGCAGTGAAGGGGTAACTGTGTTCCCTAGGCGTTCTAATTGTATGGGGGCTGGGCTACCAGGGGCACAAGAGATCTAACTGATCCCGAGTACAGGGATGAGTAGATCTCTGACATGCCCAATGATAGAACGGGGAACCGCTGTGTTTACATGGGCGGTTCCCCTTTCTTTTCCTCTGTCAGGTCATAGCGGCTCACCGGCGGTCATCGGGCTCGCCCGAGCCGCAGGCACACTCCTCCAGAGTGTGGCGGGCACGCTAAGTGCGCACGCGTGAATCGCCGCTTATATACGGCGATTCGCGAGACACCGCCACATTGCCGCAGTAAAAATAAGGTAGCCGGTCGGGAACCGGTTAAGGCAGTCTAAATTGGCAACCATATAAATACAGAAGGTAATTCCAGAGGAAAATTAGATAAAAGGCTCAAGATAATTTTAATTGTTGATAAAAAGTCTTATAAAACAGCCAATTCATTCATTATGCGATGTTCTAGAATTTGTGTTATATATTTATATGCATATCTGTGTTTTTGCTTATTCTTATAGCCCTGGTGAAGGGGGAGTGGTGTTGCCCCAAAAAGTATTGGCTGTTTATAGATAACATTTTACCAACATTTAAAATGACATTGGACTCTTTTATCTGATTTTGGTCTGATGCTCCTTTTTGTATTTGTAATGTTAATTTATCGGACAGAGAGAGAGAGTCATCAAAGCTAATATTGATGTTGCATTGGTTAGAGCGGGTGGGGCAGACCTTTAGCCACCTTTCATTTATGATAAGAGATCTGCCCATTTATGGCCACCCTATGAAAGCTGTCATACCAGATGCATGAAACATCAGAGAAAGAAAATGAAGAAAATATCTTCAGGTCCAATAGGTTCTCAAAACTTAGACTTTCATCCTTCATTATTTTAAAATGTACCAGCCCTTTAGCTTTACTAAATTATGTTTCACATTTCAGAATTTGCATGAATTCAGTACACAAAGCTCACTGCAAACCCACAATTTTCAGAATGAAAAGAAAGGCTTGAATACTAAATGTAATAGGCTGAACAAGCACACATGGCTTAACAGCTACGTATAGAATTACAAAATGTCAAGTGTCAGTAACAAACTACTTTTATTTGCATTGTAAAACAGCTGGAGTCTGTGTTACATTCAACCTGCGAGGACCAGTAAACCTTAAATACAAGTTATCTGGCATGACGGAGCTATATAACATTCATACACTAAGACCAAGCTTCCACTAACATACATTTTATTGTCAGACAGAACTTAAAGTATTTGACTTTCATAAAAAGATTATAAACAGCATAAAACTATGTTGTGTGCAGAGACTAAACTCCAATTATAGCTTTATCCTAAATGTCTAAAGTTAAGATTGCTTGTTAAGATATTTATTTAAACATTACAAAAAAAAAAACTTTCATGAGAGAAACGTGAAGGTTGTCACTGCTGAGTTCATCTGCAAATGCTA
The DNA here is from genome assembly GCA_018402905.1 of Glandirana rugosa. Taxonomy (NCBI): domain Eukaryota; kingdom Metazoa; phylum Chordata; class Amphibia; order Anura; family Ranidae; genus Glandirana; species Glandirana rugosa. The sequence goes on along the minus strand of BLSH010555554.1, from coordinate 177,405 downwards.
GTTGCCTGGCTGTTATGTTGATCCTCTGGTTTCCATACTGTAAACCACAGACTAAAACATGTGGATAATGATATGTGACATTTCTCTGACATTCCTGACTTGCATTATTATTCCAGGTCAGTGTCTTATACAAACATTCAACCAGGCAACACGCATTTCCAATAAAACATTGGCACTTTCATCCCTCATATTGCTCTCATGACAAGTTTGTTTTATATATATATATATATATATACATATAGACTATATTACCAAAAGTATTGTGACACCTGCCTTTACACACACATGAGCTTTAATAGCATCCCAGTTTTAGCCCGTAGGGTTGAATATTGAGTTGGCCCACCTTTTGCAGCTATAACAGCTTCAACTGTTCTGAGAAGGCTGTCCACAAGGTTTAGGAGTGTGTCTATGGGAATGTTTGACCATTCTTCCAAAAGTGCATTTGTGAGGTCAGGCACTGATGTGGACGAGAAAGCAGTCTCTGCTCTAATTCATCCCAAAGGTGTTATATTTGGTTGAGGTCAAGACTCTGTGCAGGTCAGTCAAGTTCCCCCACCACAAACTCGCTCATCCATGTATTTATGGACCTTGTTTTGTGCACTGGTCCAAATCGTTTGGTGGAGGGGAAATTATGGTGTGGGGTTGTTTTTCAGGGGTAGGGCTTGGTAGCTTAGCTCCAGTGAACTGAACTCTTAAGGCGTCAGCATACCAAGACATTTTGGACAATTTCATGCTCCCAACTGTGTGGAAACAGTTTGGGGATGGCCCCTTCCTGTTCCAACATGGCTGCACACCAGTGCACATAGTAACCTCACAAATGCGCTTCTGGAAGAATGGTCAAACATTCCCATAGACACACTCCTAAACCTTGTGAACAGCCTTCCCAGAAGAGTTGAAGCTGTTATAGCTGCAAAGGGTGGGCCAACTCAATATTGAACCCTATCGACTAAGACTGGGATGCCATTAAAGTTCATCTGTGTGTAAAGGCAGGTGTCCCAATACTTTTAGTATAGTGTATATTTTATGTTATGTTAGTGCCTCAAAAATTAGGGGGTATTACCAAAGTGTCTTTCAACGCGAATGTGAAACACCAATTTCATGGTGAATTGAAGTCTGATGAAATTTCACACGCATCCCTATTGTGTGGAGTTCCACTCTTAGGCCTCTTTCACACAGGCGGTTGTTCTGCCGCTGGTAAAAGCGTGTTTTGTTATTTTGAAATTCCAACACTTCTGGTGCAGAGATTACTTGCATATGTACATTGTGTTTATATGGGATTACTTGCATTTACATGGGGCTGCGTTTAGCTGCGGTAGTAAATTCATGCCTTTTTTATAGCAACTGTTTACTTATTTTTTTCTTTGTACTGCAATTAGCTCTGTTTATATACAGATAGCTGTGGTACATCGCTCCTGCACATTGCCAACTTTATTTTTCTTAAATGCACAAAACCATATGTTATGAAAATGTTGCTAAATGCAGTGTGTGAATGGGGCCATAGGGATGCATTGTCTACATTTAGCTGCAGTAAATAAGTTCCTCTATCCTCATCTAAAAGCTGAAATCTAATCAATTGTGTGAAAGGGGCCTTATCTAGCATGGGTAGCTAATTATTTCCAGTATTACAAGTTGCCCACATATTACACAGCCCATAGCAAATACTGTAGCATTAATGTCACCAAGACAGCAATGTAAAACCCTAAATTTTAGAGTTGTCACCAAGAGTGATAAACAATCTTCTAATCCGGACAGCCATTGCTATGGCAACTCTCTAAAAAAATGAAAATTCTGTTCACTTGGGTCTCAAGAACAAGAAGTGAAGGGAAATCTCCCCAGTAAGAGTAAGTAAGTAGTAAGTAAGCAGGCACCAAAAAATGTTTTGACAGATATTTTAAAATGACACTAAACTCTGGATGAAAGAAACACATTCTGTTCAAGTATGTATTATTAAAGCAGAGTTCCAGCCAAAAGTGGAAGCTCCGCTTATCTGTCTCCTCCCCCCTCTGGTGTTACATTTGGCACCTTTCAGGCAGGAATGGGTACCAGTTTTTGACAGGTACCCTTCCCCACTTCCGGGAGACTGCACCGCGGCTCCATCCCTCAGAAGTTCAGCTCCCCTCCTCCTTCCTTCACGGCCGGGCCAGTAAGAAAGCGCAGCGTGCATGCACAGTAGGGAGCCAACTGTGAAGCTGAGAGGCTTTCACTTACCAGGAATGGTGGTGGCAGCACCCGGGAGTCGATCCAAAAATCGGCTGGGGTTCCAACATTGCAGGCTCCTGGTAAAGGTAAGTGTCCATATATTAAAAGTCAGCAGCTGCAGTATTTGTAGCTGCTGATTTTTATTTATTTTTTTCCCTCTTTAACTCAAAAAATGCCTAGAATTACCCTTAGCTCCTCTAAATCTCCAAAATCCTTTTTTTTTTTTTTTTAGTTGCTGTGATCCAACTTCAAATTAGACAGTAGCTACCTTCTCCATTGGTCCACTGTATGTAGCAACGTAGCCACCTTTACTTACTTGCTTCCTAGATGGATTAGGTACTTTGGGATTTGCAGTATGCAAAAAGCAGTACACATGACTACAACTAATGTGCACTCTTTGTTACAAATAAAATGAAGTAAGAGTCAAAAGTAGAGGTTAGGGACCTCCCAGAGGACATTATCACGTGGCAGGAAAACACAATAGGGAAGAATTTCAATAAAAATAGTACAGGCCCATTAAATAGTGCATGTGTATGGATTACTTTTGGACAGTAAGTATCACTTTAATTGTTATTTTATCACAAATTTAAAAAAATAGGCTTTAAATGCATTTTAATTAAATTCATTAAATTCACATATTAGTGCATTATGACAGATTCAAATGGAGCACTCCTGTGCTTCCATCTTCGCAGGTCTTCCATCCAGGTTCATGCTCTTTAGCCGTTGGAATGGTCTGGCCAGAATGATGTCACTCCCGTGCATGTGCACAGGTGTCGCTATCATGGTATGGCGCTCAGTGTGCCTTGAATGCAGAGTGCACTGTCCATGCACATTGACATCATCGGCTGGAACAACTATGTCTCCCAAACGGTGCAAGTTTAGGAGATATTCACAGTACCTACAGGTAAGACTTCTTATAAGCTTACCTGTAGGACAAAATTAAAAATAGGAGTTTACTACCACTTTTAGTACAAAGAGCTTTGTGCTACATCCTGGGTTTTACACCGTGGACTGCACTTTATAAATGTGTTATCCACAAAGTGGTTTTCTCCGTGCTATTCTGTATCAAACAATCAGTTGCCCTCAGTAAAAGGACAACCACACCTTTGTCTTAAAAATCTAAATTTTATTGAGCCTAGCAGTTGTGAAAGAACAATGTCGCAGATTGGAGCGTACATAGAGCTAAGGACTCTTTCCCAGCCCCATGTGACAAAACAGGGAGACTGAGGTATAAATTACCAGTTGTCACATGGGAGGAAAAGGAGTAAGTGATATGCTCCCTCATAGCCAGATATAATGAGCATTTTTTCTATACTGGAGCAGTGGGAGAACTAAAAATAAAGGTAAGCATAAGCTGCTGCAGAGGTCAGTATTAAAATGAACCTGTTGATTTGGCCAGTATATGCATAGATTTAATCTAACTTGAAGTATAACCGAAGGCAGTGGCGACCTGGTAGGTTGGATGGTCATCTAGCCCGCACTTACCACATCTAGGTTGTGGGCGGGCAGTGCTCCTATGGCCGAGCACCTCCTCCTCCTCTGCATTATGGCAGTTTCCGCCGTGCATCTCCTCCCTCCTGCTCCTAGGTGTCCAACAGGATTGCTTGTCCTTTCAGCCAATAGGGTGACGTGTCTCAGGATCCACTTCCTGATTGGCCAGGAGGAGGATCAGTGTGAAAACAGTGAATATTCATTTGCCATTGTCACACAACTAGATGGGCTTGAAGCGCAGTGCTCTGTGTCCTGAGCCCACCCTTTTTTGAAGCCTATTAGAGCTCTAATCACGTGCTTAAACCCCCCCCCCCCCATTGGAGCCCATGTGTCCAGTGTCCTGCAAGTAAATTAGGGGGGGAGAAGAATGGATAAGGGGGGCGGTGCCCATGCACCCCTAGTGGATGGGCCAGGACTGACCCAAGGCAAAAGTTGATAGAGTGGAGAGGTATTAGAGCACCTTTCCTTTCTAATTTTGCTGCCTGTGTCCCTGTTAGAAATATTCACCCTCTCTGTTTGTTCTGTTTACAATTATTACTGAGATTGAATGTGAAAGAATATCCCACATTTTAGGTTGTCCCCAGAACAAGAAAAGAGGGGTAATCTTCTAATAGGGACACTAGTTCTCTTGATCCCCTGGATTTTCTTATGATATTCTGTTTTGACTATGGGACAGGAAGTGAAGGGAAATCTCCCCAAATGGGAAACTCTCTACAAGAAATGAAAAAAGTTTTGCCTCTAGTTCTACTTTATATATATATTCATGTTATACTTACCTGCTCTGTGGAAGCGTATTGCACAGAGCATCCCAGATCTTCCTCATCTGGGGTGCCCCGCTGGTGCACCTGGCTCTTCCCCTTCAGTGGGTACCCCCATGGAAAGCTGCTTTCCATGAGGGCACCCCTGCAGGCTAGCTCTCGAGTCCCACTGTTGCGTCTATTGACACAGACAGCGGGACTCAGCCCTGCCCCCCACTCCCGTGTCACAGGATTTAATTAACAGCAGTGGGAGCCAATAGCTCCTGCTGCTATCAATCTGTCCAGTCAGGAGAGAGACACCGGCTGGAGCCACTGTGCTTGTGCACGTCGCTGGATCGGATTGGGCTCAGGGCAAAAAAATGGGGGGTCTGGGAGGGAGCTGCAGCATAGAAGGTTTTTCGCCTTAATGCACAGACTGCATTATGGTGAAAAACGTTCAGGCTTTACAAAACCTTTAAGTTTACTCCTTCTTATTCTTCACATTCCCCTTCACATTGAAATTACCACAATCTGAGCTAAATAAATCAATATTAATAGAGTTGAGCGAACACCTGGACGTTCGGGTTCTGCTGGTCCGTCCGAACTTCGGGACAAAGTCCGGGTCCGGGTCCGGACGGAACCCGAACGATCGCACGGACCCTGAAACAGGGCTTCAAGCCTGCCTGGTCGTCTTGGGCTTGCAGGTCCACAAGCGAGTTGAGATAATTATAACTAAATAAATCGAGTCTAACACCATTAAAGTTACACTTCCCCTTACACTTCTTATTCTTCCTCATTTGAATTTCCAAAACATTTCGGACTTGCAAAAAGTGGTATTACGTCAGACACGTAATTCCGCTTTTTGGAAGATACGACGTCGAGGGAGGGTCTGGGGGGTAAAAAAACGGGACTCGGGTTAGGCTAGGTCGCTGCACGTGTTCGTGTCACCGAGGTCGGCCACAGAGAGAGG
>BLSH010555554.1:124438-145368 GCA_018402905.1 Glandirana rugosa | reverse complement strand
GGATGGCTGGGGTGTCAGGAGGGTATATAATGGGGGGGATCAGGAGGGCTGGGGTGTCAGGAGGGTATAGTATGGTGGGGATCAAGAGGGCTGGGGAGTCAGGAGTGTGTATAATGGGGGGATCAAGAGGGCTGGGGTGTCAGGAGGGTATAGAATGGGGGGGTCAGTAGGGCTGGGGTGTCAGGAGGGTATAGAATGGGGGGATCAGGAGGGCTGGGTGACAGGAGGGTATAGAATGGGGGGGTCAGTAGGGCTGGGGTGTCAGGAGGGTATAGAATGGGGGGGTCAGGAGGGCTGGGGTGTCAGGAGGGTATAGAATGGGGGGGTCAGGAGGGCTGGGGTGTCAGGAGGGTATAGAATGGTGGGGATCAAGAGGGCTGGGGAGTCAGGAGTGTGTATAATGGGGGGATCAAGAGGGCTGGGGTGTCAGGAGGGTATAGAATGGGGGGGTCAGTAGGGCTGGGGTGTCAGGAGGGTATAGAATGGGGGGATCAGGAGGGCTGGGTGACAGGAGGGTATAGAATGGGGGGGTCAGTAGGGCTGGGGTGTCAGGAGGGTATAGAATGGGGGGGTCAGGAGGGCTGGGGTGTCAGGAGGGTATAGAATGGGGGGAGGTCAGGAAGGCTACGGTGTCAGTAAGGCTGGAGTTTAAAAAAGTTCTATATGCAGAGTGGCACAGGGTAGGTGCAGAGGCCCTGATCCCTGCCGCCTCACTCACCTTCCCTTGGATCGGTGAGGAGAGCCGGTGGCGAAGGGTGCGAAGTGCTCGGGCTGTTGTCCTGGCTGCGGCTTGGAGATTCCCATCGTCCTCATCCTCCTCTCTTTCTCCTCCTCGTCCCGGCACGGGCCGGGAAGAAGAGACAATGCAAGGATGCCGCATGGAGGAGGGTGGGCGGAGCATTAGGCTCCGCCCGCCCGCCAGTCAAATTATGTGCACCCGGTCTGGCCAGTTACCGATCGTGTTATGGGGGCACCCCCCCAGCTAAGGATGCCCCGCCATAATATAGCAAGTGCTGCGCTACAGCAGGCTGGCCACCGGGGGCTGTATTAGTGCAGGAGACGGCCGCGGGAGCCAGGACTCAGGAGGACGGGTTGGGGGGCTTGCTTTCATGCGGGGGGGCGGCTTTTTTGCCACCCCCCGCAAAGTGCCGCCCTAGGCCTAGGCCTTGTTGGCCTAGGCCAAGATATAGCTCTGGCTGGCGGTTAAACTGGGGACTTTATTGGACACGCTTGACACAGTGAGCAAATTCTAAACCAACATAGTTTAAAATGTATATTTATTTATTTGACATATTAAAATCCAATAACCGTAAACATTTGGAACGATACATAGGAACTTATATTTGAAGTGGAGGAGGTGATACCAACATTTCGCAGGTTAGTGCTTCTTCACAGGTAACTCCTCACTTGCAAGTTCTAGTATAAAGACAAGAATTATTGTTACTATCCACAAATAGCAGATACTTGATATTACATATTTAACACCAATCAACATATTGCTCACCCTTTTCATGTAACATCATGTTCATATACATCACATCCCCCTCTCAGCAAGGCTGCGGCCACAGTCAAGGAAGAGAGGCGGCAGTGCCAGAACTGCCAGCCAGGTCTGGAGGGCACTGGACCAGAAGATGAGCACAGGGGTAGATGTAAAATATGTCTCCACCCATAAGCAAAAAAATGCATTTAGCCAAATGTATCACTCATAGTGCATTTCAGCCCCAATAGGGCCATTAGGTATCCAGAGTGGTAGAACGACAACCGATTAGTGCAGTAAGTGAGGATTATTACCTGTAGCCGAGTAGGGGAATCACTATGTCAGTTCCGACGCCTATAGGAGACTGCTGCACCGGACGTTCGGCTCTCCGTGCTCATATAGTGGAACTGACGAGGCCGGCGTGGCCCCCTAACGTCACTTACGGTGCGGGTGCCATCTTAAGGACTGGAGGCAAGCCGTCCGCTCTCAGTCACACACCAAGGGTGGAACTAGACATCGCCCCAGTCCCTCCCATCCAAGGGAATAGGATACAAAAAAGGCTTGTATGATAAAGCAGTGTTGAGTCCTGGGGGCTCCGTAGCCCTCTGAGTAAAGATCCACATTGCCTTCAGCCTGAGAATGTTTTGGTTATCGTCCCCTCCACGTGGATTAGGGGGGACGTGGGCCAAAACAAAAGAGCAGACAACTTGCGGGTCATAACTGTCATAGCGGTCATAACTGTGGTGCAACCCCACATGTTTGCAGATTGGCGTATACAGGAGACCTGCATAATACAGTGGTTCTGTATACGCCGTGCTAAGGTTCGTTTAGTCTATATAAAAGGCACTACAGACACACGTAGCCATATATACCACCCCTTCCGTGAGGCAGGTGGAATACATACGCTGTCTGTGAGTGCCTCCCTTAGGCTTTGCGGATACAGCAGAAAGGTTCTTAAAAAAGCATACCAAAAAGTGAATGCCCGAACCAGGAGTGACCTTATTTTTGGCACTCATCGACCTATGAAACCTAGGTCAGTTAAGTTTATTACATCCTTTAGTAATCAGCACAACCTAGTAATGGAAATTTTATCCCGGAACTGGCATTTTTTGGCTGAGGACCCCACAGTAGGGCAATTTGTATCCAACTGTCCAGAGGTGGTCTACAGAAGGGCCATTTCACTTAGAGACCGATTGGTACACAGCCACCACTGTGTGGCTGACCCGTCAGAGGGTGCAGTAGGTGGTGCTGAGACTTTTCGGTATGGCAGTTGTGAGTTTTGTCCCTGGATTAACCGGTTCCCGACCAGCTACCGCGTTTTTTCTGCGGCAATTGGCGCTCTCTCCCCCTAGCTGCATGTCCGCAAATCGCCGCTTTTTTACGGCGATTTGCGGACATGCAGCTAGGGGGTGAGAGCGCACATTGGGTGACCTGCCAGAGGGAAAGAACGGGGAACCACGGAAGTAAACACAGCGGTTCTCGTTCTGACAGGCGGCATGTAAGAGATCTACTGATCCCTCTCACTGGGATCAGTTAGATCTCTTATGCCCCTGACAGTCCAGCCCTCCCACAGTTAGAACACGCCTAGGGAACACAGTTAACCCCTTCCCTGCCCCCTGAAGGTTAACCCCTTCACTGCCAATGACATTACACGGTAATAAGTGGATCTTTAAATTTCTGATCACTGTATGAATGTCAATGGTCCCAAAAAAGTGTCAAAAATGTCCGACATGTCCGCCCAATATCAAAGTCCAGATAAAAATCGTAGATCGCCACCATTACTAGTAAAAAAAAAAAAAAATCTAAAAACGCCAGAAATTAATTCTCATGGTTTGTAAACGCCGCAACTTTTGCGCAAACCAATCAATAAATGCAGATTGCGATTTTTTTTTTACCAAAAATATGAGGAAGAATATAAATTGGCCAAATCCGATGAATAAATTAGTTTTTTTATATTTTTTTTTTGGATTTGTATTTTAGCAAAAAGTAAGAAATATTGTTTTTTCTGCAAAATTGATGCTCTTATTTTGTTTATAGCGGCAATCAGAAATGACGCAGAGGTGACCAAATACCACCAAAAGAAAGCTCTATTCGTGGGGAAAAAAATACGCAAATTTTGTTTGGGTACAACATAGCACGACCACGCAATTGTCAGTTAAAACGAGGCAGTGCCAAATCGCAAAAAGTGCTCTGGTCCTACAGTGGGAAATCCTTCCGGGGGTGAAGTGGTTAAAGAGGGCTCACAATACCCCTTGCCTAGGGGAGCCACTCTCAGACCGCGTATGTATTCTTTCTGCCTCACGGAAGGGGTGGTATATATGGCTACGTGTGTCTGTGGGGCCTTCTATATAGGCAAGACTAAACAAATCTTAGCCCGGCATATACAGGATCACCTGTATTATATGGATTGCAGGTCTCCTGTATACTCCAATCTGCAAACATGTGGGGTTGCACCACAGTTATGACCCACAAGTTATCTCCTTTTTTGTCTTGGCCCACGTCCCACCTAATCCACGTGGAGGGGACGTTGACCAACAAATCCTCAGGCTGGAGGCAAGGTGGATCTTCCCTCAGAGGGCCACGGAGCTCCCAGGGCTCAACACTGCTTTATCATACAAGCCTTTTTTGTAGTATTCTCCATTTTGCTTTTTCAGTGTTTTCCTTTTTTTTTTTTTTTTTTCAGGCCACTATGGATGAAACAAACCGTGAGCCTTACAGCTTTGAATATAAATAGGCATATAGGATAAACAGATGTTTTTAAACACTAACTGATGCATAACATGTAACCTGTATTTTGCCGTACTAGTTTGTATGATTTTCTAAGGGCAGTTTTACTATGTTTGTGACATCACGCTCCCCCAGTCTCCCTTGGTGTGGTAGTAGGGTGGGATGGGTCTCTCGGTGGTCACTCGGGCACTCAGCATAGCGGAGGTGGCTATTTTGGCCAGCTCCACTCCCCATCCTATTTCTTTGGATGGGAGGGACTGGGGCAATGTCTAGTTCCGCCCTTAGTGTGTGACCGAGGGCTGACGGCTTAAGATGGCGCCTGCACCGGAAGTAATGTCAGGGGGCCGCGCCGGCCTCGTCTCTTTCGGTGGGACCGCAATATGAGCACGGGGAGCCGAGCGTCCGGTGCAGCAGTCTCCTATCGGCGTCCTAGCTTACCCAGTGATTCCCCTTACTCGGCTACAAGTAATTATCCTCACTTGCTGCACTGAGCAGTTGCTGTTCTACCACTCTGGATACCTAATGGCCCTATTGGGGCTGGAATGCACTATGAGTGACACATTTGGCTATATGCATTTTTTGCTTTTTAGGAGATCACTGGCCGGCATTTTGGGGGGGCTGCTGACTGGACGCTCTTGAGGTCCTTCCCTTATGGGTGGAGACATATTTTACATCTACCCCCGTGCTCATCTTCCAGTCCAGTGCCCACCGGACTTGGCTGACAGCTCTGGCACTGCCGCTTCTCTTCCTTGACTGTGGCCTCAGCCTTGCTGGAAGGGGGATGTGATGTATATGAACATGATGTGATATAAAAAGGGTGAGCAATATGTTGATTGGTGTTAAATATGTAATATCAAGTATCTGCTATTTGTGGATAGTAACAATAATTCTTGTCTATATACTAGAACTTGCAAGTGAGTAGTTACCTGTGAAGAAGCACTAACCTGCGAAATGTCGGCCTCCTCCACTTCAAATATAAGTTCCTATGTATTGTTTCAAATGTTTACGGTTATTGGATTTTAATATGTCAGATAAATAAATATACATTTTAAACTATTTTGGTTTCGAATGTGCTTACTGTGTCAAGAGTGTCCAATAAAGTCCCCAGTTTAACCGCCAACCCTAGTGGAATATTTAAACCTAAGTCTATTTTTTAAAAACTTTCAGTATTTCTTCACTAGTATCCCAAAAAAAAAATAAAAAAACCCAGTGGTGATTAAATCATACTATAAGAAAGCTCTATATGTCTAAAAAAAAATAAGATAAAACCTGCATATGGGTGCAGTGTTGCATGACTGAGCAATTGTCACTGAAATTGTGACAGCGCTGAAAGCTGAAAACTGGCCTGGGCAGGAAGGGGATGAAAGTCCAACCCCAAAGGGGGTGAAGACCAACTCAATCCCCCCCCCCCTCCCTTCAGTTACTCTGACCATAAATAGCCTTCCCCTGGCTGCTTTTTTTGTTTTTCATTTTTATACTTACATGCTTAACTTTCCCACGAGTTTCCAAAAGTCAGGCTGGTTACATGAAGTGCAGGGTCTTTTTCGTCTTTCCCTCTTCTCCAGTACTGATTGGTCCTTAGGAATGAAGAGAGCTGGGCCACTCTTTTCATCGTTACTATAGGAGTACAGTCTGTTGTTTTGAAACCTCCTCATGGCATCATTCAATCCAGAACACTGTACGCATCTTCTCTAAAAAGGAATGGCTGTGGGAGGCAGCACTGGAGGGGTTGTACGTATTGCAGTCAGAGATGCACCTCCTGGGAGACTATTGATAACAACAAAAAAACTTTGGCCTAAATGTTTTGATTTTTTTAAGGCAAAGTTTAATTCAATATAAAGGTTTATCAAATGCAAAACACTTTTTTAGTTTAGGATAAAACAAGGAAAGGTTAGATCCCCTGTAAAGTTTTAATTGCTGTCCCTGCTAGGGATATTCACTGTCTCTATATGTTCTAGTGACCGTTGTTACCAATACCATAGGTGGTAGAAATCCAAAATATTGAGTTAGCACCATAGGTGTGCGCAGCCTATTGCACTAGGGTGTGCACCACAAAGCGCAAACACACATGAGTGTGTGTGTATATGTCAGAAGGGCAGAGATTGGTATCAGTAGTTTATTTTTATTTTATTGTATTTATTTTTTTTAAATTTTTCTTTGTTTTTTATATTTTTTTACAATATTATATATATATATATATTTTTTTTTTTACAATTCTATTTAGGAGCCCTGCTGGGGGGCATTGATGAAATATCAAGGGTCTAAACAGACCTCTGATGTCTCACTTTTGGGGCAGAAAAAGGGACTGAGGACAGAGATTCTCCTGTCCCTTTCTCTGCAGCCAGGCAGCAGGGGGAATCTGCACAGTACAGGGTGATTAGGGTGTGCCCGGGCTAGCACCATAACAGGGATTGAAGAGATATCTTCATGTGGGGGCATGTGTTCTGGTTGCATCTGTCTAAGATAGGTTTTCCATCAATTTGGAGAGGTTTCCTCTCACTTTCTGTTGTGTCAACAGAACAGGAAATGAAGAGAAATCAGTTATAAAAAGAACAGATGGGAGAACAAAACCTGAGAGGGATGTTTACCATGTCCCACCCTACCCAAGATGAAAAACAGTTTTGCCTTTATATGTGCTTTAGGACATTATATTGTTACCTCTCTGCTTTACCATCTGATTCTCAGCATTTCTTTAATATATAGAAAGCTAATTTTGGATGTTAAAGTAGAACTAGAGGCAAAACTTTTTCCTGGTGCCTCCATGGCAGCATACCTGTGATAGGCTCCACCCTTAACTCCTCGCCTTAGGACAGTGAATATTATAAAAGTAAAAGGTAAGGCCCCCCCCACCATTCTCTTCTGCCTAAACAGTAGGGTGATCTTGGTCATAAGCAGCCAGAAAAGCCTACTTTATTTCTTTTTTTTTTTCCTTTCTTTCTTTCCTTTCCCACAACTGTCTCTATTCATCTAGTTTTTTTCCTGGGTTTCTCTTCCGTTCCTCCCTGATAATTCATTCCTCTTACTTTTCTTTTAAGCTTTTTTTCCTATCCTCTTTTTCCCTTCTGTTTCTTCTATTATTCAGGCTGCTATTAGGCAGCAAGCCCGCACTTCTCAAGGCTTAAAATCTTCCTCTCCGGCATCCCTCATGCTCCTTACCAGGCATGCGCCGGTGCCTCATTGGAGACTAGGCAGGCGGATGGGCAGGATGGAGAGTAGTGTGTCGGTGCACACATGCGCACTACGGTGGAAGCTGTGGTGGCCATCTTGGAAAAGGGAAAACCTGTATGGTTTGCCCTTAAACTTTTTTTTGGGTGTGGGATCATCCAGCTGTTCCCAATTAAAGGGACAGCCTCTTTTTTATGCTTAAAAGCCTGGGAGCTTCAGTGTGATGACCTACCTGTTGGAAATAGGTCGCCTGCACTAAAAGCTCCATTGTAGAATTTAGCCATTAAAGTGGCTGTCAACTCGTGACAACCACTTTCACCTACAGGTAAGCCTATAATAAGGCTTACCTGTAGGTGCCCTGCATATCTCCCAAACCTGCACAGTTTAGGAGATATACAGTTTCCTAGTTGTGCCGATGTCATTTCGGCATATGCGCAGTGAAGAAATGGCCTCCGTGCCGGTTCATCACTATGATCGTGCTGTGACTGGCGGCTCCTGCGGGCGAATGACGTCACGTGACTTCGGCCAGTCACAGAGCCGGAGATCGTGGCCCCGGAAGGAAGAGGGGCAGAAGATGGACATGGCCAGCACAGGGGACAGCGATGGACATCGTAGGCTTCGTTTGCAGGTAAGTGGCACATAACGGGCTACTATGCGATGCATAGTAGCCCATTATGCATTTACTTTGCAGGGGAACGTAGAGGAAGTAAACCCCATCTGGGCTTACTTCCTCTTTAAAGCTATATTTTTTTTAAAAAAATCCTTTACTCTCTCCTACTCTTTCTCCCCTCCTTGAGCAAATATTAACCCCTTTTGTATTCTAACTTTCCAGCTGCTCTGGCTGTTAACGGATTATGAGTCGATCACCGAGAGACGCTCACCTTCTTAAGGTCGTAAGGACTGGTGGTTTAAAAAAAAAAATCTTTTTTTTATTATGTGATGTTTAAAGCTGTTGTATACTTATTTTCTTATGTTTTGTGCATTAAAATAATCCCTGCTTAATGAATAAGTAGCACTGGCTGTCAGTGTTCCTACCTGCTTCCTTTCGTTATTATGGCTGTATATTTTTCTAGTTACATCATCCGGCGCATGCTCATTAGCTCTGCATTTTCCGGCAGACTTAGACTCGGAAAAATGCAGGGTCTATGTCGGGGCTGCATCATTTCCTATAGTCAACGTCAGCCCCGGCATCTCGCAATACTCCAGCTATGAGAGCAGTGTTTGTTTACATCTCGTGACCTGCTACTTTACAGGATTGAGGAGGAGACTTAGCCCAGCCATAACCAGCTGTAACAAGACTTCAGTGAGGAGCGAGGACTTTACACAAAGAGAAAAGAGAAATACATCAATACACACATTGCAGATGTTCCATCTTACCTGGCTACTCCAGGAGAAATTATTGTAGGCATTATATCTCCTATAATATTACCTGAATGCTGGAGCAAGGCAGGAAGAGGAACGTCGCGGAAATGTTACTATTTGTTTCCATAGTAACCGAAAACGAACAAGGGTCTGTGAAAGCTATGTTACTGTGCAGGATTATGGCCGCCATAATAAAGTGAGGGTGAAAATGATATACCATACAGTGTAAGACGCGGAAGCCATGAGTAGGAAAGGTGCCGCCGAACAGGAGGAAGGAGCAAACAGAATATAAACTTTTTATACAGTAAGATTGCTTTTTATACGTTCTCATACATATAGTTTGATTTATCCTAACTTATTACATTGCACATTTGTTTAAGTAAGGACATTTTTGGAGAGCAGACAACTGCTTTAAAAAAAAAAAAAAAAGAGTGCATCAGGCTGGTACATTTCTGTTTCCAGCCCTGTATGCCAGAAGAGCTACAGGGAGACCTCCAGATGACATGAGGAAGCTCCTGGGACAGGTTACCACAGTCAATGATCTAGATCCAGACATCGATCAAACGGGATCAGAAGGCATCGATCCCTATCCTCCCTTAGACGTGAAGCCCCAAGGAAATGTTGGGCTTGTGGAGCTACTGCTTTAGCAGACAAATTGGTCTGCCAAAACTGTTTCCGAGACTATGCTGCTGAAAGGGAATCAGAAAGTCAGCAAGTAACAGACTTGACATAAAAGGTCATTAAAGACTTAATTCTGAATTAGTAACTTACATGCCTTCACAGCAGGCAACTCCACATGCAGGAGGAAGGGGAAGATCCGACCCTCCCAGGGCCTTCTACAGCCGGCCCTTCTACGCCAGCGACTGTTCTTCCAGCCGTAAGTACAGCTGACAAAGATATATCTGAAGAGTCCTCTGAGGAAGCAGAACTGTCAGGATTCAGCTTCTCGTTGGTCCAGCCATATGTCCTGGCAGTCAAGCAGACCATAGGCTGGGAAAAAGCGGAAGAGTCTCCAAAGAAGGCTAAGAGTTATGTCCCCTTTTTAAGGAAACGTCTTTCCTTTTTTCCACTTATGGGTGGGTTAAAGGCCTCATTGAAGACGAATGGAAGAAGACAGAAAAAAAGTTATACCCATTGGCTAGTCCTCCAGTAGTGGATGCAGCTGTGGTATGCTTGGCTAAGAATATGACCTTACCTATGAATGACTCTCCGTCATTTAAAGACCCGCTTGACAGATGCATTAATTCCGATTTGAAGAAGGCCTATCAGACAGCCAGATTGGCATGCAGACCAGAAATTGCTCTAACATCTGTATCAAACACTGTGAGAGTATGGACAGACACTATGGAGACATATATCCAGCAGACCCTAAGGAAGATATAATAAAAGCACTGGAGGAGCTAAAGCTTTCAAGTGACTTTTTGGGGAAGCGACCATTGACACTATAAATACTCGGCCAGATCAATTCTACATACAGTAATGGCCAAGCGAGCCTTATGGCTAAAGCCATGGGCTGCAGACACAGCATCAAACCAAACATGGTGCAGGAACCCTTTTGACGGGAAAGCACTCTTCAGAGACAAACTCGACAAGGCAATCTCCCGTGAAACAGGGGGCAGGTCGGGATTGCTGTTCTAGGATAGAAGGTTATGGCAAGCTAGAGTGTTCTTATACAAATTGCAACCAGCAAGAGGAAAGGACTTTAGGCAGTTTCGTCAAAATTGGGCTACGAGGAGGAACTGGAGAAGCACCCAGGCAACCTTCCCCAAAACACATAAACAGAAGAGTCTTCCCAACCCTCAAGATACCATAAACTTCATTTGATGTGAGGCAGACCCAGGGCATTCCGGTCAGAGCCAGGCTAAGACGCTTCTCCGAAACCTGGTCTCTCCAATGCAGAGATTCTTGTTTAATCTCCACAATCCATTTTGGACATTTTGGACCTTTGACCGGAATGCCCTGGGTCTGCCTCACATCAAAAGAACTTTGTGGTATCTTGAGGGTTGGGAAGACTCTTCTGTTTATGTGTTTTTTTTTCAAAAGAATTTATTGAAGATTTCAAACATACATGGTACAATTAACGGCATTAGGGGATAAGCAACTAACGCCTGAAATAGCATTTTTGATACATAAGGCAATGGTAGGAGAATGTATGGTCATAACTGAGTGGCTGAGGGTTTGAAAGTCCGAGATGGTGCAATAAATGAACCACTGAGTAGTTCAGAGTCCACGAGCGAGGGTAAGCCGAGGATCAAATGGACCTGAGATCAATAGTGACTGAATGCTGACAAATTTTGAGTAGAGGGAAAAGAGGTATAAGAGCTCAAGAGACGTTCTCAGAGTGAAGATTTGAGTGTTGGTTGGCAAAGTAGGTGAAAGAGCTGTTGAAGGTTTCAATGTCCTCTGAAGGGTGGGTAAAGACGATGAAAGACCTCCAACGTGAGAGGAAACGATCTTTAGCGGATGGGTGGTTGAAATCTGTTGAGAGTTTCTCCTTGTGCAGCTGCTATATCTCTAGTTTGATCTGGTTTGTGGTTAGACAGGCTTCAGTAATCCAGTTTTAAAGTATGACTCTACAGGCCGCAAAAAGGCATAGGAGAATCCAGTCTTTATGAGAATGTTTAGTGTTATCTGGCCGCTTAAGTAGTTGTTTGTCCCAGTAGCTGAATATCAGGAAGAGAGGGTCTTTGGGGATACGCAGCAGTGTTATGAAAGAGATGGTCTTATCCCAGAAGGAGGATATGAATGAGCAAAACCAAAAACGGTGTGATAAGGAGGGTTTCTCTTGCTGGCAGTGTGGTCAAGAGTTGGATTGGGCATGGTTTTTGTTCTTGAGAAAAGGTATGTGAGCCCGATGGATGATTTTCATTTGTGTCTCTCTCCAGTATTCACAGGGAATCAATTTCAAAGTCTGTTGTAACCATGGAGGATTTTGTCCAGCAGATCCGGGTCATGGAAGTCTTTGCCCCAATTTGCTGAAGAAGTTGAGGAGAATGGGAGGGTTGCTTTGTGAAGCAGGGGTTTGTAGTTATACATTTTTTCTCCAAGTAGGTTGTCAGTTATTGACGTTTGGTAGATGTTCCGTCTCTGGTAGATAATTTGATGAAGTTTGCACATTGCCAGTAGTGGAAAAGGTGTGAAGAAGGGAGTATCTCTGTGCTATGGTCGAAAAAGGGGATACTTTCCCAGTGCCCAGATCACAGAGAGAGGCAAAATTTGTGAGGCCATTCCTTTGCCATAAAGTGTATGGATGGTGAGCAATTGCTGGGGGAAAAGAGGGATTTCCTTGGATCGGGAGAGTCCTCGAGATATTGTGGGGTAGTTTCAGCAGTTTTCGGCCCTCTCTCCATGCTATGGCTGTGTCCCGCAGAAGGAGGTTGTGTTGAAGACTGGGGATAAGTTTTTTTCCATCTAGAGTGGAGCAAAGCCACCAATGAATAGGGATGTGTCATTGTTGCTTCAAGGATGTAGTTGGAATAGCGAGATGACTTAGAAGTCCAGTGCAGACCTATTCTCACTAGACAAGCTAATTATTATATAGTGGCACTTGGCATGTTCGAGGACCATTAGGACTTTACGTATATTTAACAATGTGGTCCTCCCTTTTACGAAAGCCGATTGCGCAGTGTGTATCAGGTGAGGTAAAATGGTGGCCAGTCTATTGGCGACTATTTTGGAGAGAAGCTTGACATCTAAGTTTAGCAATGAAATGGGTCTGTATGAGCCCGGTTCAAGTGGATCCTTTTCTGAATAATAGTTTAATAATAGCTTGGTTACCCTTTGGTAAGTAAGGACCACCTTACCAGATCTCACTAAATACCCTTACTAGGTTGGGTACTGCTAGGGTTTCTAGGGATTGATAGAGTTCCCCCATGAAGCCATCGGGTCCCTGGGCCTTGTTGGGTGTGAGGTGATGGATGGCTGTGATGATGTTATACAGTCTGCACTAGTACCGAACATTACTGAGACTCAAATATAGGTAACAATAAACTAAAAGATAAAGTAAAATAAAACAATAAAAAAAAAAGTTAATGTAATAATGTATTTTGAATTTTATACCCGACTAGCTACCATTCCAAGCAAAGTATAACAGCTGTATGTGGATTTAGATATTTTCATTTGTAATTATTTACCTTTGAAATATTAATTATTTTGGTTCGCTGTTGCCAACTATGTACAAACACTGCATGTAGAGTGTGTCATTTTATCTTCCAGAACTACCAACCCCTGTAATTTATGGGTCAAAGCTATAGTCTTCACCAACCAAGACTCTATGAGCCTTTGTTTGAACCTTATGTACTTTAGTATCAGAGACCAGTGATATATACCACAAGCAGTATTATAAAACATGTTTACATGTTCTAGTAGAAATTTTCAAGAAGGCATACAACCATATTCAATAAAAAGTTATTTTACTTAAGTGCTCATTCGTGAGAGCTGTACCCTATTACAGCCAACCAGTATTTATTATGCTGAGGGCACAAAAGTACAAGATGGATTGGGGTTGTTTGCTATGGGTTACAGTACTCAAGAATGAGTAAATAAAAATATAAACACTTTATTTAATAAGGACAGATGTTCTTGCTGAATAATAGCAGTGTAAATGGGTAGGGCATGTGGCAACTTGTAATAACCTGCAAATTTTATGTTGGAGATACAGAATTGTGCGAAGTTTGTGAAACATTGTGAAGGAATCTGAGATCTAAATAGTTCCTGGTGTTACCTCATATTGTAAACTATTGTTGCTCTTGGTCCTTCGTTACTGAATTAGGCCATAGGTCTTGTGCTGCAAGGTGTGGCAAAATATCACTGGCTTCTATTTAAAATTTAAACAGAATGTAGCCTAATCATTTTTTATGCATTTTCTTGCACTGTATTAGTTTAGAAAAAGAAGAATCAAGTTGGTTACTATGGGCAAGAAAACCTGTATGACATCCCTCTTCCTTCAGATACAGTATGTTGAGAAGTTGTGTGGTAGTTATGGCATCAATCTTGCTGTAAGTATATAGAACAGCGCTCCTGGTGTTCTCATACTTAATACAAACTATGTATAGAAAGTGTCGAAAGTATCAACAACAATTGTAAATATGCATAAACAATTGAAATGATAACAATCATAATCCACAATAACGAAATATAAGTGCAAATAAAACTGTGCATATCATAAAAAGAGTCCACTCTGAAACAATTTCTCATCTGCCAAGTCTATGTCCTTGGAAATAATGTGTTCAAAGGAAAACGTGTTTAAACACTTACTTCTCTGTATCTTCCACCAATTCCCTGAACTGCTCACCACAATGCACACCTAAGCTTTCACCAGATGGTATTGACCACTTATCTCTAAGTTGGTCAAAACTGCGTTTTAGATGGATCTATCCTCTCTTTACTCCTTTTTCCTCCTGCAATATGTAGGCTCTCATTCCAGTAGTAAATAACATCCAAAGAATAAGTGCTTATGGCCAACTACCATCCACCTGGTATCAATGGACCAGAGATTAATACAGGGCAAAGTCAATGTCTTATAAAAATGAGATTACTTTGTCTTAAAATTCATTAGAACCAGCTTCAATAAGATCCACAAATCAGTAGTTAATTCCAGTAGTCAAATTCCATATTCTGGTTATAGATATGAGAGTATATATTCCATAGAATTGCTTATGTCTCAGGCAAAACACTCACTTCATCAATATGTGGCAGCAATCCTAAAAAGGCTCACATGTCAGCTGTTAGAATACTGGAAATGGGAAAACTGCACATGCAGGGAGAGGAGCCATTAAGGATCAGAGCTGCAAGGCTTGGACTGCAAGTAATAGAGTAACCGTGACAATGCGTTTCATTCTAGGAGCTCTTTCTCAAATCACCTCCCAAGTGTTTTTTTTTTCAGTAGCAACTCAGGAAAAATAAAGGGGGGAGGCTTGCATAGCATAAAACCTTTTACAACTCAAATCATTATATATAAAACCCTCACATTTCCATGTGCTATACAGCAGTGTTTAACAAATGTCTACTTGGACACTGCTACGTCCATGTATCAGGATTGAGGTCACCAATATTATCCTGCTAGATGTGAGGACATTCCAAACTAATCCCATTCAACATGTTTTATCAAAAACTTACTTCCTCAGGAATGCCATCTGTGCTGTCATTTGGGCAACCTTTGGGCAACCTTATATACAAGAATGAAGGCCTCCTCCTTCCTGTCCTAATTAATTCCCCAGTCCCAAAACATAGTTTGATACCTCCAATGGAAAAATGACTTTCAACCATTTTGAAATGTATCTACTTTAAACAATAATACACAGTCAGTAAATATTCAGTATGCAGCGCTAATTTCATATATTGTGGTTAAAAAACTGTTCAAGTGACGAGACAAACAAATGCAAGTGAAGTCTCTGTTGAAAAAAGTGCAATAGGTGCGATGCCACAAACTTACTCAAGGGGGCATGATCACAGTCTATTAGTAGGTCTAGCAAGTCTCCTTACCAAACATAAGATCCAATATCGCATGTGAACTTAATCCTCAATGTGTGCTTGTGCCTTCCAGATGCACTCACACGACTTCTCCTGAAGTGATGGAAATAATCTCTCCCACGGATGATGGTGTTTAATAAAAAGGAAAAAATCTCATAGTGAAACTCCGTAGCAGCAATCTCACACACACCCACCACCAATAGGAAAGAGACCCAAGGCCATAAACCAGTACTGGAAAGGAAAACACACAACACCCAGGTACCAGGCAAATCTCATTACCAAAAGGCAACCAGATAGAATTGAATCCAAGAATATCACTTTCCAGGCTAGTGGCATCCACTCACAAGAACCAGGGAAGGAGGTAAATCTGAAAAAAATATAAAAGGATGTGACGCTTACTCCCTCATTCCATTAATTAATGTGTACATATATATAACCTATACATATAAAAATATATATATACTGAATCGCATACAATTGTGTTCCACCAAATAAAATAGGCATATAAAGTAAGACTATAAGTGAATGACACGTGATATGCTTGAGCAGGGTCCAACACTTAGGACCTAAACCAATCTGAAGAGAAAGTTTATAAAAAAGAGTCCATCCACCAGGTGAGAAAAAAGGTGCTTCAATGGGGCACCTTTCTCTTCAGATTGGTTTAGGTCCTAAGTGTTGGACCCTGCTCAAGCATATCAGGTGTGATTCACTTATAGTCTTATTTGGTGGAACATAATTGTATGCAATTCCGTATATATAATATTTTTATATTTATAGGTTATATATATCTACACATTAATTAATGGAATGAGGGAGTAAGTGCCACATCCTTTTATATTTTTTTCAGATTTTGGTGTGCTCATTTCACTGAAAGGGGGCAGCATAACTCCTTATATGTACACATTCTAACTATTTTTTGAGTGGTGCCAGTCTTGTTGTTTTGATCACTATACAAGGAGGTAAATCTCACTGCAGAGCCTCACTCGGAGAGCACCAGGAGGAATGAATAAAAACTCCATAGGGAAGCCCATAAAACATCTGTAAAAATGTATTAAGGTTCTACTTACATCAATGAAATGATGAGACAGCATATAAAAACAATATCACAGTTCCTCAGTGGGCATCCACTGACGCGTTTCAGCCAATGGGCTGTCTCCAGAGGCGTGTACCCAGCACGCAATTAAATACACTGAACGGCCGGAACTGTTGTGGAGCACATGGCGTCGCCTCTGCTGCGTCCCACAGACAGGAAGTGGAGCTGTCTTAACATGCAGCTCCACTTCTCACTCGCAAGAGCCGCGACAGCCCACCTTGGAAGGCATTGCATCACCATCAATGCACCCGGCAGACAGGAAAAGGAGGTGCCCTCATAGCTGGCTCCACTCATCAAACCAGGGGACAGCAATGTTAAGGTTCAGCAGATAGTGAAACTAACAGTATCTCAAGTCATACATTAAAACAATCAACCATACATTAAAACAATCAACCGTGGTAGCAATTTTCACAGTATCTACTCCCTCAACCTCTCCGAGGGAAAACTGCACAATCCAGTGCCCGCAACCCCGGGGGGGGGGGCAGAGGAATGACTAGAATAGCCGGAGGATCTCCTTCTTGCTCTTGCTGTGTTGTGTGAGCGGTGTCATTGGAGGAAAGAAGATGGTTCCTCCCGTGGAAGTGTTGCCGCTCATCAAGTTTGCCAGATACTCTGCATTACTGCTTGGGATTGGCTATGGCAGTTCAAGATATGCATATTTAAAGCCAAAAGCTGAAGAAGACAGGGGGAATGAGGCAGAGGAGAAAAATAAACAAGAAGAAGCTGCGTGCATTAAAAGGGAGTTGGAAGCGCAAGAAGATACCATCTTGAAATGAAGTTTTTTTGTGATCAGAGAATTAGTCTACTGGGGATTCTTCAATGTATAGCCATTCCGACCATCTTCTAAATCATTTAAAAATGTTTTTGTGGACTGGTTTGTACATTTAAAATATATGTACGTTAACAGTATATTTAACAAAACAAGACAATAAAAGCTGAAACTTTTCATGATAAAAAAAAAAAAAAGAATACCTGGAGGATGATAGGAAAAAGAAGAAAAAATCCCTGGCTATATCCAGGAGCTACCACAGAAATAAATAATATGTACCTCAGCCGGTACTAACCTTAAAAAATAAAATAATAACACATGTGTAAATGCAGACAGAAAAGCCTCATAATAAAACATATGTTTACATCAAATTAGCACTAAAAAGAAACAGCAATAGGAACCATAACAAAATCATCAGCAGCTAAACCCATAGGTTTTAAAAAAAAATACACATTCAACTATATTGTGTATAAAAAATATAAAAACATTTATATTCCTGCTGCAACATAAATCATAGGAATACAGTTGCACAAAGATACAATATCATCATGTATTGTTAAGATAAATATGAGGTGTACATATACATATAATAAGGTCACTGGCTATCTGTATGGGAAATAAGCTGATTACACAAATCCTGATTTGAAAAAAAAGTTCTTTTATGCCTTGGGTGGCATAAACGTCTTTCACAGGATAACTATAATATCAGGTACGTTACATTAAATGCATTAGGAAAAAAAGACTTTAATCCCAGGTACTTGCCAGCAGACATGTGAGAGACTTCACAGGAGACATTCTACTGTTTTAAGCTTTCCAGTCACAACAAAACATTGCAATACTATGTACCATATAAGCATGCTGCATCACTAAGCAGCATCAAAAAGAAGACAAGAATAACATGTTGATAGATATATTGATGTGTGTTTATTGCTTAAAGTGTATGATGTTTCCTAAAATAAATGCTTGCTATAACCCTAAAAGAATAGAAACGAAGAGAAATTGTAAATACTTTGTAAGCAAAATGCATATTTTGCCTATAGAAGCCAAATTCCATCATGTTTCTGCAGTGAGCTATTTGACATTTGACTTCTGCTATGGGCAATATCACTGCTTATTACTACATCTGAGAAAGAGCAATACTTTTTTTATTTACTTTGTTAAATATGACATAATTAAAAGGCGAAAAAATACTTTTGCCAGTTAAATAGAGCATTTATTTATAGATATATACATCATTGTTTAAAGTGAATATATCAATAAAATTACACTACACACAAATCAACTGAGCACAGTCAGCATTACTGAATCACATTGTGACATTTTAATAATCAGATTTTAAAGTAACAAAATACATCTTTCTTGATGCTTTTTAAAATAATAGGTGTTTCTGAGCTAGCGCATCTGACTTTGAGCCTAGGTGAAAGTGCACTGAAAGTTGGTGACTGTATTCAATCCACAGAATAAAGTCCCCAGCTCAACTCAGCATTAGACCATTTTGGGGACAAACAACAAGCAGAAGAACATAGATTACATAGTGTAGTAAATTATTATTATTATTATACAGGATTTATATAGTGCTGACAGTTTGCGCAACGCTTTACAATATTAGGGCAGACAGTACAATTACAATACAATTCAATACAGGAGGAATGCTTGTTAGAGCTTACAATCTAGGAAGGAGGGTTAAATGATATGAAAGGGCAATAACGGTGGGGGATGAAGAAGTGTAGTTGTTAGGTGGTAGCAGGATAGGCTTCCCTGAAGAGAAAAGTTTTCAGGGATCGCCTAAAGGTGGATAGATTTGGGGATAGTCTGACAGATTGGGGTAGGGTGTTCTAGAGGATGGGAGAGGCTCAGGAGAAGTCTTGGAGGGGAGTAAATGGTATAAAGTAGTCCCGCCACATTATCTCATAATCCTCTGTGAGACAGCATGTGCAGTCTGTACACGCAATGACGTCACCAAGTCCTCCATGGGCTTTATATCATGTTCTGCACTATGTAGCCTATGTTCTTCTGCTTGTTGTTTGTTCCCTACATGGTCTAAAGCTGAGCAGAGCTGGTGACTTTATTCTGTGGATCGACTACAGTCACAGAATTTAACTGTACTTTTGGCCATTTATAAATGTATGGTCACTTTCTCTTTGGTAAGCAGTCTGACTGTCTATTTTAAACGGTATGGGGTTTATTTACTAAAGGCAAAGAGACTGTGCACTCTGTAAGGTGTGGTTGCACTCTGCAAATGCAGCTGCGTCAGAGCTTAGTAAATGAGTAGAAGTTCTGCTGACTTCCATCATCCAATCATTTGCAAGCTGTTTTTTAAAATTTCCCTTGCATGTGATTGGGTATTCTTTGCAAAGTGAACCGTTACCTTATTTACTAAGCTCTGAAGCAACTGCACTTACAGAGTGCAACTGCACTTTGCAAAGTGCACAGTGCTTTTGCCTTGAGTAAATGAACCCCTTTGCTTTTACTGTTGGAGGTTTTGGGCACAGAACATCCTCATCATGTTTGGATTAAGGCACCTATTGTAATGTCACTGTTTGCAGTGTGTGCACATTTTGGTTCATGATTTGTTCTTCACTAGAGTTGAGCGAACCCGGACTGTAATGTTCGGGTCCGTACCGAACTTTCGGGTGTCCGGGACCCGGACCCGAACACGGACATTTCAAAAAACGTTTGGGTTCGGGTTCTGGGTTCTGGCAGTTGATCACGCATGTTGAATAGCTGAAGGGCAGCCAATCAACAAGCGTTTCACTGGTTTACCCTTAGAAGCCATCACAGCCATGCCTACTAATGGCATGGCTGTGATTGGCCAGTGCATCATGTGACCCAGCCTCTTTATAAGCTGGAGTCACAGTGCTGTATGTCACATGCTCTTGGGTTAGTGTAGGGAGAGGAAGCTGCCGGCGTTTTTGTGAGGGAGAGATTGCAGACATTTTAACATTTGATCCTGCATCCTGAGATTACTACTGCTGTTGCTCTGAGGGACAGAATGCAGAAATTTGAGATTTCACATACTGCTGCTTTTAGTGACAGATTGCAGATTGCAGATCAAACTCTGCATAACACAACGATCGCTACGATCGTGCACAACGATCAGATTGTTGGAGTAATTTGAGATTTCACATACTGCTGCTTTGAGTGACACATTGCAGATCAAACCCTGCCTAACACAACAATCAGATTGTGCGATCGTACACAACAATCAGATTGTGGGAGTAATTTGCGATTTCACATACTGCTGCTTTGAGCGATCTGACTGCATTAGGTAGAGGCTTCTGCTTAGAGGGACAGATTATTGTTCAAAAATCATTGCCTACTCCTATAGGGCCAGCTGTTGCTGTAAGTGACACATTATTGTTCAAAAATCATCTGCTAGTTGTAAAGGGAGAGTTTCCAGCTGTTGCTTAGAGGGACAGATTATTGTTCAAAAACCATTGCCCACTCCTATAGGGCCAGGTTCCAGCTGTTGCTGTAAATGACAGATTATTTATTGTTCAAAAATCATCTCCTAGTTCTAAAGGGAGAGCTTCCAGCTGTTGGTGTGAGCAGTGTAAAAACTTGTTATTTATTAGACAGTAAATGTCGTTGTCGACCTTGGACCGGGATATCCTCACCCGTTACCAAAAACTTGTTATTAGACAGGGAGATTCGTTGTCGACCTTTGAGAGGGAAATGTTGATCGTCTACTAAAAACTTGTTATTACACAGTGAATGTCGTTGTCGACCGGGATATCCTCATCCGTTACTAAAAACTTGTTATTAGACAGGGAGATTCGTCTTCGGAGATGGATTACGTCAGTCTAGCGAGTTTCGTCGTCATACACTTTAGCGTTTAATGAGGGTGTTAGACTAACAACACATGC
>BLSH010555554.1:111531-121742 GCA_018402905.1 Glandirana rugosa | reverse complement strand
CACGGCAGGAGGCGTTATCACAGACAAGCGCAGCCGTTTGTCCACAGCCAACGTGGACAAGCTAACCTTTATTAAAATGAACCAGGCATGGATCCCACAAGACTTGTCTGTACCTTGTGCAGAATAAACATTTAGACCGGACTCACACAGCCATTCGTATACTTGTTTTTTTGAATAGGCCTCGAAATTTTGGGGGCTACCCCAATTATAAACAAACAAAAAAAAATAATACAGTGTTGGCTACCTCCTCCTCCTCCTCGACCACCGCCAATTCCACCTACACTGCCATGGTCACAGCCTAGTCAACCTCTAGGCTCCTACTCCACATCCACCCCCCTTCCCATTTTTTTTATTTGATTTTAATTTATTTTTCCTATCCCCATTTTTTTGTAGGGCACTTGCCCTACACTTACCCCCATTTTACTTCCTTTTGCAGCCCTCTAGCACTTGCCAGGACTTTGTTACAGCCATTTTTGTGCCTAAAAGTTTGGGTCCCCATTGACTTCAATGGGGTTCGGGGTCCGGGATAACGTTCGGGCAACGTTCGGTGCCGAACCCAGACTTTTTTCCAAAATTCGTTCGGACCCTCCAAACCCGAACGTTCAGGTGTTCGCTCAACTCTATTCTTCACATGTCAGTGGGCACTTTTATGATTTCACTTAATCATGTAATAATACGTACTATACTATCATATCTCCCAACTTTCTGAGATGGGAATAAGGGACCTTTAGAGAAAATGAGAGACTATTAGCAAAAGTATGTAGGCAAAGGACGCACCCTCTGCCACACCCCCTTAAAGGAGAATTGTACAAAAAAAATTGGTTAAACCCACAAGTGCTTTTTTAACCACTACTATTCCTTTATATTTGATTTTGGAATTTACAAATGCAGCAATTTAGAAATCAGATGAAAGGTTTAGCAATGTAAAACACTTTTTGATAGCTAAATAGTGCATTTTATATACAACTATATAGATCAGACTAAAATGAAGGACAAATGAGGAAGAAAATGGGACAGTCCTTCGAAATCAGGGACAGTTGTGAGCTATATACTATGTGTGTTCTTTCTTTCGTTTACATTATTTCTCATTCTCAACATAGCTCCTATCATGCTGATTGACCTACTATGTTTCAGCGCTTCTTGACAATGCTATAATAGAGGGTCATTCAGTTGCTGTAAGCAGTGCAGCATGTCACTGTGTATGATACACAAAAGGTTTCTGATCATTCATCAAAAAATATATATGAAATTAAAAAATCACTTTTGTGATTTCACGTAATCATGTTATAATATCTACTATACTATCATACCTCCAAACTTTCTGAGATGGGAATGAGGGACCTTTAGGGACAATGAGGGACTATCAGCAAAAGTATGTAGGCAAAGGACGCACCCCCTGCCACACCCCCCGTAAAGGAGAATTGTAAAAGAAAAGATTGGTTAAACCCACAAATGCTTTTTTAACCACTACTATTCCTTTATATTGGATTTTGGAATTTACAAATGCAGCAATTTAGAATTTGGATGAAAGATTTAGCACTGTAAAACACGATAGTTTCACGTTATAATAGAGGGTCTTACAGTTCCTGCAAGCGGTTCAGCTTGTCACTGTGTTTGATACACAAAAGGTTTCTGATCATTCATAAAAAAATATATATATAAAATAGAAATAAAAAAAACAATTAACCATAAGCACTATAAGCACAGAGATGGGTACACAATAATATATAGCCCACCTATGTTTCACAGTAATCCAGCACAATACAGCATAGTAGCCCAACATGCAGCAAAAGGAAAAATCCGGATGGCCTCACTCCAGTTTAGATGCTTTAAGTATCAGTCCATATAAAATCAGACAGACAGAGGTAAAATGCTACCGCGTTTCACACCACTTGTCGGTGCTTAGTCGTAGGCTACGACTAAGCACCGACAAGCGGTGTGAAACTCATTAGTATTTTACCTCTGTCTGTCTGATTGTATATGGATTGATATGCTACCTGCATACTGAGCCAGCACCCTCACTCCCAGGGGAGGTGAATTTTATATGGAGCTAACACCTTGAGCGGTATTTTTCCTCATCTCTACATTCCGGATAGTAGCCCAACACACTGCAAATTACTGTAATGTAGCATAATACAGCATTTTGTAGCACTGTATTGCAGCACCTACCTCTCCTTACAAACACAGTCATCTCTCCCTATCTGCTCCAAGTACCCAAAACACACTGACAAAAGGCTGCTGGGAACCCCAAGGGGGCTGGCACATAATAAAACCCCCATTATTGGCCTTTTGAAACCACTTGACCACAGATCAAAGGCCAGAAAGTTTATTGGTTTCTATGGTGGTGAATGGTCATATTAGTTTGCAGTTTTACAAAGCTGCAAACTCATATTTAACTCAAACCCAAAGCTTATTCCTAGTCAGCCTTATTAAAATGTTTTACAGTGTAGTTTTTGATTTTACCTGATGCAATAGCTGTAAAATAAACAGGTCTGTGTACATCTATAAAACCTATTTGAATGAGAGAATGCTAATGAAGTATGCACTTTCATTCTCAGCATTTTAAGTTTAGCCATAGATCAGTGTGTGTATGTTATACTAGGTTTCATTCTCTGACCACAAAGGTCTTAGCCTCAGGCATCTATTATACACAGAGCCATGCCTTCATAGCTTTACATAGTAGTTCAATAAGAAGTAAGCTGCTTGTCTGAACTAGCTCAATGGAACCCATCAGAAAATATGCAAGTTGAACATACCCTGAAAACTTTGCAGTCACACTGAGCATTCCCCAAGAACTGTATGTATACCAATGCATTAAGAAAAGGGAACTGTCCCTGGTGGCTAATGTAGCTCTCACTCAACAGCATTCCTTATTTTGGACTAGCAACACACCTTTAAAATGCCAGAGGGGACAGTTTTAAGCTGGCATTAATTAAAGGCTGATGAGCACTTACAATAAGTAAAATAATACTTATTAACATGATAGAAAAACTTTTAGAATTGCTAAGGTACTCATAAATATGAGGTGAAAACTTTTTTTTATCTAGATAGGGAAATCCTCTCATGTATAACAATGAATACAAACTTTGCCAGCAACACATGCTTGGGAATTAAGTAATTAAACAAGTTAGATAAACTGGCTACAGGGGTATCTACATGTGCCTCTCTTAATGTTGGTGTCATATGTTTTTGTTTATTCATGGCCAACTGATGCTTTGCCTGGGGGTGGTCTGATCATGCCAGATAGAATGGGCATTTTATAGGCAAATTTAACACAGTCCATCACAAATACTGACTATCATATGGTAAATAAATAGATAAGCTGACAGGCCAACATATTAACGTCAATTACACTTGTATTGTTGTAGGACACTTAGATGAACCACTTGAGCTCCGGAAGATTTAATCCCCTTCATGACCAGGTCATTTTTTTCGACACAGTACTGGTTTACTTTAACTAACATTTGCACGGTCATTCAACGCTGTACACAAATACATTTTTTCCCACAAATAGAGCTTTCTTTTGGTGGAACTTTATGACCACTGTGTTTTTATTTTTTGTGCTCTAAACAAAAAAAGGCAGACAATTTTGAAAAAAAACAACTATTTTATGCTTTCTGTTATAAAGCATATCCAGTAAAAAAAAATTTAAAAAATCAAATTTCTTCTTAAATTTTAGCTAACTTGTATTCTGCTACAAATGTTTGGTTAAAAAAATCCCAATAGGCATATATTGATTTGATTGTTTGAACAAAAGTTATAGCGTCTACAAACTATGGCATATATACTGGAATTTTCATTTATTTTTTTATGCTAGTAATGGCAACAATCAGTGACCTATAATGGGACTGCAATAGTGCGGTGTACAATTGGACACTAACTGACACTTTTGGCAATTTGTGGGTACCAGTGACAGTGATACAGTGATCAGTGCAATAGTGCGGTGGACAATTGGACACTAAGTGACACTTTTGGCAATTTGTGGGTACCAGTGATAGTGATACAGTGATACAGTGCTTAAAATATGCACTGTGACTGACACTGGCTGGGAAGGGGTTAAATATCTAGGGCCATCAAAAGGTTAACTGTGTGTCAGTCAGAGTTTTTGTGTAAATTGTGTGCTTATTTTACTAAGGGAAGTGATGAAGTGATGAATTTTATTCCTGGCTTTGCAGGGACACAAAATCCATCACTCCCCCCTGTCAGAATGGAGCTCTGCCTTGTTTAAATAGGCAGAGCTCCATTCTGTGTCCCTGCCAAATGATCAGCAGGTGCCGGCAGACATCAATTGATTTGCACCCACAGAGCGGCTTCTGCTGTGAGTAATCACAGCAGAAGCAGCCAGCCAGCTTGAGGAGGGAGTGCAGAAACACTTACAGTATCTCACAACAGTGAGTACACCCCTCACATTTTTGTAAATATTTTATTATATATTTTCATGTGACAACACTGAAGAAATTATACTTTGCTACAATGTAAAGTAGTGAGTTTACAGCTTGTATAACAGTGTACATTTGCTGTCCTCTCAAAATAACTCAACACACAGCCATTAATGTCTAAACCGCTGGCAACAAAAGTGAGTACACCCCTAAGTGAAAATGTTCAAATTGGGCCCAATTAGCCATTTTCCCTCCCCGTTGTCATGTGACTGGTTCGTGTTACAAGCTATCAGGTGTGAATGGGGAGCAATGTGTGTGTTAAATTTGGTGTTATCACTCTCACTCTCTCATACTGGTCACAGGAAGTTCAACATGGCACCTCATGGCAAAGAACTCTCTGGGGATCTGAAAAAAAGAATTGTTGCTTTACATAAAGATGGCCTAGGCTATAAGAAGATTTCCTAGACCCTGAAACTGAGCTGCAGCACAGTGGGCAAGACCATGCAGCAGTTTAACAGGACAGGTTCCACCCAGAACAGGCCTAGCCGTGGTCGACCAAGGGAGTTGAGTGCACATGCTCAGCGTCATATTCAGAGAATGTATTTGGGAAATAGACTTATGAGTGTTGCCAGCATTGCAGCAGAGGTTGAAGGGGTGGGGGGTCAGCCTGTCAGTGCTCAGACCATACGCCGCACACTGCATCAAATTGGTCTGCATGGCTGTCGTCCCAGAAGGAAGCCGCTTCTAAAGATGATGCACAAGAAAGCCCGCAAACTGTTTGCTAAAGACAAACAGATTAAGGATGTGGATTACTGGAACCATGTCCTGTGGTATGATGAGACCAAGGTAAAATTATTTGGTTCAGATGGTGTCAAGCGTGTGTGGTGGCAAACAGGTGAGGAGTACAAAGACAAGTGTGTCTTGCCTACAGTCAAGCATGGTGGTGGGAGTGTCATGGTCTGCATGGGTTCTGCTGGCAGCTACAGTTCATTGAGGGAATCATGAAGGCCAGCATGTACTGTGACGTACTGAAGCAGAGCATGATCCCCTCCCTTCAGAGACTGAGCCGCAGGGCAGTATTCCAACATGATAACAACCCCAAACACACCTCCAAGATGACCACTGCCTTGCTAAAGAATCTGAGGGTAAAGGTGATGGACTGGCCAAGCATGTCTCCAGACCTAAACCCTATTGAGCATTTGTGGAGGAGCGCAAGGTCTCTAACCTTCACCAGCTCCGTGATGTCACCATGGAGGAGTGGAAGAGGACTCCAGTAGCAAGCTGTGAAGCTCTGGTGAACTCCATGCCCAAGAGGGTTAAGGCAGTACTGGAAAATAATGGTGGCCACAAAAAATATTGACACTTTGGGCCCAATTTGGACATTTTCACTTAGGGGTATATTGACTTTTGTTGCCAGCAGTTTAGACATTAATGGCTGTGTGTTGAGTTATTTTGAGGAGACAGCAAATTGACACTGTTATACAAGCTGTACACTCACTACTTTACACTGTAGCAAAGTGTAATTTCTTCAGTGTTGTCACATTAAAAGATATAATAAAATATTTACAAAAATGTGAGGGGTGTACTCACTTTTGTTAGATATGGTATATACACGATTCTGCACAGGCCACCTTGTAGTAGTATATTTGCTATAGGGTAGTCCTTAAGTGGTTAACAGGGGCATTCCATAATTAGCTACACACCCAACATTCTAAACAATATTTTAGCCTATGGAAGTATGGCTTTATTGGTCAAAGATCTTTTTGTTTGCAGGGATATTTACAAATTGTGATGCTCAGTAAATCATAATTCAACCAATTGATCTTGTCTTTACTGCATTGTAGTCCCCATCTCCTGAGAGCACCAGTTGTGCAGTTAAACTGGCCATAGATGGATCAAAATTTGGCCAGTTCAGCATGGACTATGTGAATTTTGACCAGTGTGTGGCTGTCTTTGTTAGACAGAGGTCGATCAATAGGCAAACAAACAAAGTTTGTCAAATGGACAAATAGAAACTCATACCGCTCCAGATACTCATGTTCCTCCACTTGTAAACACTGCCCAACAACTGTATAAGGGTGCCAGCCTGGCTCACGAGTTGCACATTAGAAATGAAGAACTATTCTGGATGGCTACACTAAAAAGCATTTATTATACAAATGCAGGCTTAAAACACCATATGAAAGTAGGGGAAGAAAGAATCTCAGGGTCCCTTCACACGGCCGGCTGTCCGATCAAGTCCGCCTGTCAGTTTTTGAGGTGGACCTGATTGGAACTTGCAGTCACGCCTATGGAGCGGCGGATGTCAGCGGACACAAGTCTGCTGACATCTGCCACTATCCTATCTGATCCTGCCCACAAAATCCAGATGGATGGTAGTCCTATTTTCCATCCATCTGGCAGATCGGATAGGATCGGGTGAAAATAGACAGGCAGTCCGTTTCTATCTGATTTCCCCAAGCGGGGACTTTATTTCCCCAAAGCGGGGCTGTATCCTTGTCCGATCTGCACAGCAGCGCAGACAAGACCTGTCATCCACCTGCTCAGTGGGGATAAGCAGAGCTATCCCCCGCTGAGCAAGCGGAATCCATAGCGTGGAGGCATCTGTTTGAAAGGAGCCTTAGTTAAACGGACAAGATGAAAAACCTTTGTCGATCAGTGGCTGCAGTTGCTAGTCAGTGTATTCTGAGAGTGCTGGGTCCAGCTGTCAAAATGCAGTGTTCCAGCAGGGGAGAATCCTCCATCCATCTTGTTTGTGTGGATGGAGGAATCTGGTTTTTTTCATCCATACTGCTGGTTGAAGGAAAAAAACGACTTACCTATAGCCAGTTTTAGTCAGACCAGACTAGCAGACTTTTAGTTAGACCAGAAACCAGTAGGATACATTCATCGTGCAGCATTTATTGATAATTAGAATACTCTCTGCACAATTATCTAAAACAAAAATCACAATATAACTTTCAAAAAACCCCTGCCTGCACTGACATGTGTTCCCACATCTGCACAAAATATTCTTACTATTTAAGTGCCACGCAGCTGTAGAGAAAATTTGTGCACCCAAAACTTACTTAACACAAATTTACGAAAAAAAACCTGCAAGCTGGAAAGTTTTTGCAATGCTGTATGCAAACAATTTAAATAATAAATGCAAACAAATAAAATAAAGCAGCAATCCTACAATAGAAGTCTAATGTGTTTGTCCATCATCATTTGTCAAAATTGACCTTATACAGAATAGAACTAAATAAAAACAATAAGTGGAATAAGTGAACAGAGAAAAGAAAATAAGATTAAGTGTAAGTCCAGCGTGTTTATTGCAAGTAACAGCAAATAAATCTAAAGATGTGAATAGCAAGTGCTCCTCAACCTATATAGAAAAATAGGTCCCACTGCGCCTTTCCCTTTAAGGAGTTAAGTACCTCGTGGACACCTGCAAAATGATCACCGTGTCTCCTTCCTGAATGGTTCGTCATGACCACTTAAGCAACCATCCTCTTCCCAGTGGGTTACTCTGTAATATATATCTCACAAAAAAATAAAGACCATCATCACACTTTCTGCTATTTTAAAGAGGAGCTCCAGGCTCCCCCCAAAAAATGAAAAGTCAGCAGCTACAGTATATTGACTTTTAGTATAAGAAAACTTGTCCAATGATGTCTTCGCCCGCGCCGATGCTTTAATTGGCTTTGTGTACAGGTGCCAGCATTTGAAGTTACGGAAACAGGAAGTGAGGCCTTTTACAGCCAGTTTCCTACTGCGCATGCTCGAGTTGCACTGCACCTTGTGAATGGTCCCGTATCTCTCTGGGACCTGTGATGTGTCCCAGAATACTGCAGGGGAAGGAGAGGGACCACCTTCCAGCTCAGCTCACCGTGGCAATCTGAGCAGGTACCTGTCATAACAAGGTACCCGCTCCCCCCAAAAAAGTGCCAAATGTGGCAGTGGAGGGGGTGCAAATAAACTGAACTTCTTTTGGGTGGAGCTCCACTTTAAAATCACTTTTTATTATAAAATATTATAAAATTCCACTCACATATTAAAGTGCACTTCAAACTTGTGCAGTACAGTATAGACCAGTGTTCCCCCAACTCCAGTCCTCAAGGCCCACCAACAGGTCATGTTTTCAGGATTTCCCTCAGATGAATCGGCTGTGGTAATTACTAAGGCAGTGAAACTGATCAAATCACCTGTGCAAAATAATGGAAATCCTGAAAACATGACCTGTTGGTGGGCCTTGAGGACTGGAGTTGAGGAACACTGGTATAGACCACCTTAAAAACAATTGCCCCCTTAAGAGAATTTCAGATCAGCAGTCTCCAGTATTCAGCTATTCACCCACTTTCTGGTATACTTAATGATGTCATAGGCCCTGCCCTTACATGTTTTATTACTAATCATTTGAATTTTGCAAGGGAAAAAGGGTTTCAAGAGTTTCCACACACAGCCCAGCTCAGGATCAAGCCTGCAACATCTGCCCACATAGCAAGCGCTTGCTATGAGGACAGACACAGAAGAGGAGGAGCCTAGAGTGCTGTCGGTGGCCCCCAGAAGAAGAGGGTCAGGGCCACTCTGTGCACAGAGCAGGTATGTATAAAATGTTTGTTACTTTAATAAAAAAAAATAGTCTTTAGTAATGCTTTAAATCAAAAAGTAGCAGCAATTGTAAACTAATTGAATTTGGCAACACACTCTAAATTGTGATTAAATGAATCACTAATATGTAAAAGCAACAGCTGATATTAAACTTGCCAAATGTATATGTCTGATAAAAGCATATATAATTAGTGGTCTTATCTAAATCCGGAATAAATAATTATAACAAAGTGTCAAATTTAAAGGTAAATTGTATGCAACATAACAAGAAAGTAAGGGCTGGCAGAACTGTGTCTGAATACAATGCACATAGGCTAATAAACTTGCAGAGCAGCAGATTTCATTACAGATTAGCGAAAGGGACAGACGTATAAAGGTTCCATGTACAGGCAAGCGGCATACCAAACACTTTTTTGTGTGAGCTTATGCAGCAAATTAAAATATCAAGCCTTCCAACTGATTTTAACAATTTTGTCAGCTTCACTGTCATTCTATCATGTGCCCTCCTTTGCCTGGCAGATAATATGGTGTTTGCAACTTTGTTAATTTACACAGCCTTTAAATCTAATCTCGGAAGCCAGCCTAAAGGGTTTCTTCAGCCATTCAAATGCCAATATAATTGAAATTGTCTACAAAAGACAGGCAGGCAGTAATGAGTATTTCACTGTGCTGATTGCATGTCAGGAGTATGTATAGAGGTGCAAACTGAATTAATCCCAGGGCGCTGCACTATCACATATTTATAATGTGGGTATGCACTAACCTTTGACATGTGCTCAATAACTAATGTGTCCTTTATTCAGTTTGTAACCTAAACAGATTAACACCCACCAAGCTGCTGTTGATGCTTGCTGTTTTGACAATGTTGCTGATAATTCTCAGTCTCCATAGTTAAGCTTAGGGATTGTAACATATGAAATATTTCCTTCTAAAAAAAAAAAAACAAGGAAAGAAGCATTAAATAAAGGGAAAGAGCCAGTATGCAAAGTGAAACTTTTGTCTGCATTGAGGTGTGAAATGTTGGCGTTGTGGCTCATCAGTTGTGCTGATAGAGCTGCATTGATAAAGTTGGACAAGCCATTTAACAAACTAGTTAGATAAGCCACTGGGGACCAATTCTTACTGTTTCAAGTTGTCTTTGTCATTCTTAACCAGGGGTCACCGAATAGATTGATCAAACAATTTACCGAACAGGTTGAAATAGTTACGTCGAGATAGTCGTGTTGACTACTCGGTGTT
>BLSH010555554.1:92433-108708 GCA_018402905.1 Glandirana rugosa | reverse complement strand
CCCCCCCCCCCCCCCCCCCCCCCCCCCCCCCCCCCCCCCCCCCCCCCCCCCCCCCCCCCCCCCCCCCCCCCCCCCCCCCCCCCCCCCCCCCCCCCGAAATGATCTACCCAGGGTTGCCAAAGTCTTTCAAATTTGGGGACATTATCAAGGATTATGGCCTCGACCTTAGCGTGGATCATCGCTCTAGCGATTCTATACTTAGTTTCCAATGTGGTTAGGTGGGGGGTTTTCCAGGCCTTTGCGATCATTTGCTTCACAGCTGTGGTGACCTGCAGAAGTAATTTGAATTGGGGGTGAGTCATGTGTAGAGGTTTTTTATTAAGTAGAACAATAGAGGTGTCGCGCTCAAGGTTACTGCCGACTAATAATATGGAAGATTTCAGCCCAAAATGTTTGGGCTATGGGGCAGCTCCACCAAATGTGAAGGTGCATGCCTCGGTCAGTACAACCTCAAAAGCAATTAGGGGAGTAGGATGGGAAGTATTTCCATATCCGGGCAGGGACTAAATACCAGCGCATAAGTACTTTATAGTTTCTTTCAGAGGCTACTACATTTTGGGAAGCAGATTTGGTGGCTAGCCAGATGTCAGATCAGTCTTTTGACTCTAGTTGGAGGTCCAGATTAGCTTCCCATTGTGCTGCATAACGGAGGGAAGAGTGTCTGGGGGTTTAATAGTTGGGTGTATATGAGTGGTATTAAGCCCAGAGCGTGGGTTTTTTTTATTACAGGTGCGTTCGAATGTGGACAGGTCTGGGAGGGAGGTGTCACTGCGTAAGCAAGGGATAAAGAAGTGCTTGAGTTGAAGATAGCAATAAATTTCAGAGTTAGGAGGGCCGTGGGACTCGCTAAGTGTAGGGAACGATTTTAAGGCATCAAGAGTAGTAAACGAATACGCTAGAATGAGATTAGCGGATGACCACCTATGGAAGTAGAAGGTGAGGACCATGCAGGGTAGAAAGCAGGGTTTCATTTTTTTTTTGTTTTTTTTTTACTGTCCTTTTGGAAAAAATAAATTGGGTCACTTTTATTCCTTTTACAAGGAATGTAAACATTCCTTGTAATAGAAAAAAGGATGACAGGACCTCTTAAATATGAGATCTGGAGTCAAAAAGACATCGGATCTCATATTCACACTAAAATGCAATAAAAAAAAATGTCACTTGAAAAAAAAAATTGTCTCCTTTAAGAGCATTGGGCGGAAGTGATGTTTGTGTCGCTTCCACCCTTCAATGCCATGGAGCCATACGGATCCCATCTTGACCTCACTTGGCATCCAGACAGTGAGGAGAGTGGACTCAATCATCTCCGCTGCTACCGACGGACCCGGTAAGCGGCAGAGACGACCAGAAAGTGGCAGGAGGGGGGCCCCGATAAAAGTGATCTTGAATCCGCAGCAGAGACCACTTTTATCTGAAAGATCCTGAAAAAATTATACCGTGTTATGGTAGCTACCTGCTACCATAACAGCGGTATTCCACGGCAAAGTAGCGACAAACAACAACGTTGGGTGGTCCCTGAGTGGTTAAAAAGTGTTATAAAAACATCAGTAGCAGTGCGCATGTGCGGAAGCTCCTTGATGGCCCTTAAGCCAGGAGCTCTGCACCAGGTCTGACCATCGGCAGCCATTCAGCCCGGCACAGCAGACAATCCTGGACTCGGGTCCCTCGTCCTCTGGACATATCTCCGCGCACCCCCAGATGTCTGGTGCAATGGCCAGGAGAAATTTGGAGCCACAATTCTACTCCCAGGCCACCACCAGGTGTACCAAGATGGCCGCCGCGGCCCTACCACATGCACCCAGTGATCCGGGAAATGCAAACTACAGGCAGGTACTGTCTCCTCCGTCCCTCATCTTCTCTCCAGAGACTCACAGGCAGCCCCAGTTGCCTATGACCCCATCCCCAGCCTCCACTGAATCCTTATTAAGGCACACTCTGGAAGACAAGGCCTCCAATCCCCTCGGGCCTGGGCAAGCCTCTCAGGCAGTCAGCCCTGCTACCAGCTCCACCACCATGGATTCTCCCCTACACACAGATGAACTTTTCCTCAGAATCTCTGACCTTCTAGAAAGGGGGCTCTCAAACAATGCCTCTAAAATCACAGGGGATATTTAAGCGGACTTCCAGAACCTGGGGGCCAGAATGGAGGGCCAGAATGGAGGCAATGGACCAGAAATTGG
This sequence comes from Glandirana rugosa, assembly GCA_018402905.1. NCBI lineage: Eukaryota > Metazoa > Chordata > Amphibia > Anura > Ranidae > Glandirana > Glandirana rugosa. The sequence goes on along the minus strand of BLSH010555554.1, from coordinate 106,528 downwards.
ATATAACAGTATCTCGAAAACAAACCATGACTAGCGGATAGCTAATATTGTACCTATCCACAAGAAGGGCAGCAAGGTAGAAGCTGGCAATTACAGGCCAGTGAGTTTAACATCAATTGTAGTCAAGGTAATGGAATCACTTCTTAAAAGAAGGATCATTGATCACCTAAAAATACACAGCTTGCTGGACCCAAAGCAGCATGACTTTACTGAGGGCAGATCGTGCCAGACAAATCTGATTTAATTCTCTGACTATATTACCAGTTTTTGGACCAGGGTGGTGCTGTGGACATAGCATATCTTGATTTCAGCAAGGCATTTGATACAGTTCCACATAATGATCTGATACAAAAGTTGTACAAGCTGGGACTTAACCCTTGGGTGGTTCAGTGGATATGCAGTTGGTTAAAGGATAGATCCCAGAGTGTGGTTGTAAATGGGGTTCACTCAGATCAGAGACCAGTCACTAGTGGGGTACCACAAGGCTCTGTACTGGGTCCTGTTCTATTTAACCTATATGTAAGTGATATAACTAAAGGTTTGTTGGGCAAGGTTTGTCTCTTTGCTGATGATACAAAGGTGTGTAATAGGGTTGATATCCCTGGAGGTGTCTGTAACATGGAACATGATTTGGCATTGCTGGAAGATTGGTCAAAGCATTGGAGACTGCAGTTCAATATTTCTAAATGTAAAATAATGCATCTAGGGAAAAAGAATCCACTTAGAGAGTACAGCATTGGGGGCACAGTGTTATCCAGCACTACAGAAGAAAAAGATTTGGGGGTGCTTATTTCAGATGATTGCAAAATGAGCAAACAGTGTGACCAGGCAGTGGGAAAAGCAAATAGAATTCTGGGATGTATCAGTAGAGGGATCACCAGCAGGAGGAAGGAGGTTCTGATTCCTCTATATAGATCTTTAGTGAGACCTCACTTAGAATACTGTGTTAAGTTCTGGAGACCATACTTACAAAAAGATATTGATAAGATAGAACGCGTTCAGAGACGGGTAACAAAAATGGTGAAAGGTCTGGGGGATAAAACATATCAAGAGCAACTTCAGGAACTTAATATGTACAGTCTGGAGGAAAGAAGGGAGAGGGGAGACATGATTGAAACTTTTAAATACATCAAGGGGGTGAATAAGGTTCAGGAGGGCAGTCTTTTCAATACGAAACCAAAATCAAGAACACGGGGACATGACCTCAAACTAACTGGGGGGAAGTTCAAAACTAATCTTAGAAAGTATTATTTTACTGAAAGGGTGGTTGATGATTGGAATAAACTACCAACAGAGGTTGTGAGACAGTCAACAGTAAATGGCTTCAAACATGCTTGGGATAATCATAAATCTATAGTCAGACAACAAGGTTAATGTAAAAAAAAAAAAAAAAAAAAAAAATTAAAAATAAATAAATAAATAAAAAGGGGCAGACTCGATGGACTACTCAGTCTTTTTCTGCCGTCACTTTTCTATGTTTCTATGTTTCTAAAATTCGGACCATAACAGGGTCCTTCAAGATTAACTGGACACTGACCTCGCCAAAATAGAAGATATGGAAAATAGGTCCAGGAGACTTAATTTTAAGGTCAGAGGCCTGCCAGAGTCCGTTACTGATGTCCAAGCTGCCATTCAAGACCTAATGAAAAACCTCATTCTCGAAGCCCCACAACACCGCCTGGAACTTGACAGGGCTCATAGAGCCCTGGGGCCCCCGTGGAAAGATGGTTCCCCCAGGGATATAATTGTCAAACCCTACTTCTACGCTATGAAGGAGGAAATTATGCGCCTGGCTCGCAGCAACAGGTTTCCTGCCAAGGACACCAGATACAGATTTTCGCTGACCTGGCCCCTTCCACCATACAAAAGAGGCGAACACTCAAGCCTCTTCTAACTATACTCTCGGCCAAGAATATCAAGTACTGGTGGGCCTTCCCATTTGCAGTAAAGTTCCTTTGGAAAGGCAAAACTATTTCCTTCTCTTCTTTACCGGAAGGCGAAAAGATCCTGCTGGACCTAAAGTTCATCTCCCAAGAAGCACCCATGGACTGTTCCAGTACTGCCTCAGAATCTACAAAACGCTACCCTCCTGCCAGCCCAATCACCCCCCTCTGGAGCAAATCTAAATCTAAGAGATCCAAGGACAATTTACCCCCCTAACATATGAAGATCCATCTTCAGGCTCTCATTTATACCACTTTTGGTGGCCCGCTCCTAGCGGATTCCTCTCTGCCGGATGGGGCTCACGACCCCTACCTCTTTTTGACTGCCGCAGACACTCACTGCTATTTGGCCCGGTTGGCCTTTGTTCACAGTTAGTTACCCTTTTGTTCCCCAGTGTGAGGGGGCCCCAGTTGTCTTATTGAAGCCTACACTTTCTTCAGACTGCCCACCTCTCGATGGACATAGGCCCGAGAAGAAGATCTCCTAAGAACTTGATATGTGTATTACATATGCCTACCATTGTGTCTCCTAATAGTTTTGGATTAATCTGCGCTGCTGGGACATGACCTGGTCCCCCATGTACAGCCTCTTACACCCTGATCGCGGCTAGTCCATCATCGTGGGATAAGAAGTCCGCCCCTCACTCCAGGGCGGACGACCTTTGGTTGGGGTCTAGGAAGGAATCTTTCCTCTTAGCCCTAAAGGGTCTTTTAGACGACCCTCTTGTTTGTTATAGATGCTTTTTCCTTATTCTCTCTCTCTAACCTCTCTCCTCTCTATAGTCAACCAGGGGATGGATATCCAATCTCCTCCGGAGCCCCCGGTGCTTCCCACTTTAGAGGTCCCAGGATGATTTCCTAGAAAACTCCTTCCATGGGTAAGTGACAACTCAATGGCAGACATGCTCCCCTTCCCACACCATGGCTAGCCCCACCACACCTTCCATTTACAAAATCGCCACGCATAATGTGTAGGGCCTAAACTCCCCTGTTAAAAGGAGGAAGGTCCTTGAGGAATACAAAAGACTAAAATTAGATATTGTAATGATACAGGAGACCCATTTCCTGATCTGGTACAGCCCTAAATACCTACACCCCTATTTCCCCACCTTTCACTTAGCCAATGCAGAAGACAAGACAAAAGGAGTGGCGATACTATTCTCAAAGCACTGCAACTTTACATGCCAGACAACCCACAAAGACCCAGAAGGGAGGTTCATTCTAATTAAGGGCACATTAAATGACGGGCTTTATTCCCTTGTCTCTTACTATGCCCCTAATAAGGGCCAATCTCAATTTTTCCAATCTCTATTCAAAACGCTTAATCCCCTGTTGGAGGGCATAGTCATATGTGGAGGAGATTCAAACACTGCCTTCGACCAGCAATTAGATAAATCCAGACCTCCAGGAGCTCAATTAACTCGCCCCACCAATTCTAGCCTTAAAATCGCGGAAATCATCCACTCACAAGACCTAGTCGATATCTGGAGGGAAATAAACTCCTCTAAGCGAGACTTTACTCACTTCTCATGCCCCCACCAATCTTATGCCAAGATTGACCATATCTTTACCCCCCTTCTATAATCCATGCAGATCAAAGACACAGCATGCTTAGACCACCATTCTTTCCATTGCGAAACTGCCCTCATGTCACCCTTCCCGCCAATGGCGGTTGAATGAGACAATCCTTTGTGACCCCGTTAGGGTGAAAGAAATAGATGACACAATCAAAGAGTATTTCAGCTTAAATGGAGGCCAAGAGGTCTCCTCTGAAACACTCTGGGCAGCCCATAAGGCTGCCATCAGAGGCAAATTCATTCAGATAGCCTCACAAAATAAGAAAGCCCATCAGGTGGATATCCTCCAACTTAAACAGTCGTTTACTACTCATAAATCATTGCATAAGCAACACCCATCCCCCAGCTCTCTGGCCAAATTGGATGTTGCTAGACTTGCCCTTGATCTCACCCTCACAGCCTCTGCCGAAAAATGTATTCATTGGAACTAAGCAAAATTTTATTCCCAGAAAGACAGGATCGGCTCCATGCTAGCCCTCAAACTCACCCCGAGGATCAAAACCCAAACCATCCCTAGGATCAGAGTTGATGGTAGACCTCCCACCGCAGACCCGCACAAAATCCCAAAAGCCTTTCATAGCTTCTACTCTGATCTATACAGCACAGATAAAACAGTTAGAGACCACACGACTATTTGCTTCCTGAAGGATCTACCCTTACCCTCTCTGTCTTTAGCACATAGGGACATGATGGAGGAACCCATTACAGAGGAGGAAATCCTTTAGGTGATCAAGAACCTTAAGACAGGCTCCACCCCAGGCCCAGACGGCCTATCAGCTCCATATTAAAAAACATTCGCCAATACCTTAGCGCCCTTCCTGGCAAAACTCTTCAACTACAAAGCCAATGGCACCCCACTTGACCCCCATCTAAACACGGCCTACATCACGGTCATTCCCGAACCCGAAAAAGTCAGTTCTTACAGACCCATATTCCTCATCAATAACGACCTCAAGATTCTTACTAAGATACTTGCGAATCGCCTAGCCTCCTTTATAAACCTGTATGTCCATAAGGACCAGGTCGGATTTATTCCAGGCAGACAAGGTCCTGACCAAATTAGGAGAGCAATCGATATAGTCTCCCTACTCAACTCTAACTGGGATATTGGTCCCAAACAAAGAGGAACGTTATTATTTATGAATCACTAGCGATTGCAATTCACCATAACCCAAACATCAAAGGAGTATCTTGTGGTTCTCAGGCCCATAAATGCGGCCAGTTTGCTGATGACATTATCCTTTTCATCACTTCCCCACTAACCATCCTTCCCAACCTCTTCAAACTCCTCAATGATTTTGTGGCCTGCTCAGGTCTAAAGTTCAATTATGCCAAATCGCAGACCCTTAATATATCGCTGCACCTGGTCGCGAAACTTAAGGAGACATTCAAATTCGAATGGAATGATTCTCACATCAAATACCTAGAAATAAACCTAGCCCCAAGAACAGACCTCCTATATTCCCTCAACTTTCCCCCCATCTATAAGGAAACTTGATGCCGATTTAAAGGGGTGGTCTGGAACTGAACTATCCTGGCTAGGCAGAATTAACTCAAAATGACTCTACTCCCGCGGCTCTTAGTTCAGGTGCCCATTCTAATAAGACAGGATCACCTATGCAAGTTCCAACAGAAGGTCCTCAAATTAATTTGGCAGGGGTCTGGCCATAGACTTCCCCAAAGAATGCTTTTCCAACACAAATTTAAGGGAGGGCTAGGGTTACCGAGGTTTCAATGTTATTATCAAGCAGCTAGAATCGCCCAAATTTCCATAGTGTACTAGAAATATGAAAAATCTGACTGGACGCAGATAGAAAGGCTGGCATCTCCCTCTTTTACATTGGACTTCCTATTGTGGACGCCACCTAAAAAGAGGCCTCCCATCTTATCCCCGATCCTATCGCAATTCCTCGCACTCTGGAACATTATGAGAACCTCCACTTCCTTGGAATTGGAAATCAACCCCCTGGCTCATATTTTTCACAACCCAGCTTTCCCTCCCGGCCTAAACATTATCGCTTTCAAATGGTGGCTGGACAAAAAGTTGTACCGGATTGGACACTTCTTTAATTCTTTGGGCCCCATCACAAGGAGGCACTGTATCACAAAACTGGAAATGCCAATTTCGGTTCAGACAAATTGATCACTTCCTACACTCCCTTTGGAAAAATAAGCCCAACTCTCCTTATGAACAATGGTGTGGGCAGGCTAGGGACCAGAAGGGCGGCATTTCAATAATTTACCATTCACTTTCCCTACCCACCTTTAAATCCAGCTACATGAGAGCCTGGGAGGAAGACCTTCAGCTTGAGTGAAGCTTGGAGAGATGGAGAGATGGCAGACCCATGGTACTAGAGCCTACATAGGTATCCTGAACGTCTCTTTGACCGAAGCCAGCCTCAAGGTCCTCACCAGGTGGTACCTAACTCCTTCTAAATTGGCGATTTTCTACCCCAACAGTGAACCCTCTCTGCTTTAGAAATTGCCAGTTGATGGGTAATCCCCTACATATTTGGTGGTGCTGCCCCAGGATTAGAACCTTTTGGAAACGGATTTTCAATCTGATCTTCCTAGTCACAAGCTGCCTTCTCCCCAGATCTCTGGCTATTGCCCTGTTGAACGCGGACCTCCCCAGCGTTCCCAAATACTCCCGTAAAATTAATACACTAATTCATACTCCTTGGAGCCAAACTCACAATTGCTAAGGCTTGGAAACAACCCAAAGTTTCCTTGGAAGCGGCTCGCCGAAAAATCTCTTGGATAACGGAGCAAGAGAAATTAGCCAGTGCTATCACAGAGACCACAACGAAATCTGAAGCCATCTGAGGACCCTGGGCAACACATATGGGGATCTCCCTAATTCCAGGCTGCCTTAATTCAGCCTCTCTTTGCCCCCAATCCCCCTGATTGACTTCTTTTCCTCCTCTCTACTACTACTTTTAACCTTCTTTCCTTTCTAAATTTCCCTTCTCTTATCGGGTCTGTTCCGCCCCCCCGCAATCTGAGCGGGCGAGCCATCAGGAGTATCCATTACGTTTTACAGTCTTTTTATTTGGATTACTAAAGGGTGCGTTGGGCTCGCCCCTCTCCCCTTGCCGCAGCTTGTTCCCATATGGGCTGGCTAGGGGGTCGGGTGAATTCGCTCGCCTCGAGACTGGTTTGCCTCCAAAGGCAGAAGGCTGTTCTATCTTTTTGTAACGCTCATTTCGTTAACACTTCTGTTATATTTAGATCATCCTGTTGCAGGACCCATCACTATGATGAACCAAAACATCCTGATATATATGATGTTACTGTATTTTTCTTGTAAACTTAATAAAAATATTGAAAACAAAAAGGTCAGTAGCTTTTTTGAGCATTTTTGAGAGTTTTTACATTAGCGTTTTTGGGCGTTTTTTTTCCTTTTCCAATGGATCAAAATCATCCAAAAATGCATTGCATCAGAGCGTTTTTACAGCTGAAAAAAGTCTCTCAGAACCCACTAGTCTTGGGTTTTTTTACAGCTCAAAAACGCCCCTGCCCAAAACAGTTGATAACAGCCTATGTATGTATGAACATATAGGATAACATGATGGGGAGTTTATTGACTGTAGAAAAAAAAGTCTGAAGCCAAAAACAGCAGCTGTGAAAACATCCAAAAATGTCCTGTGTGCATGAGGCCTTACAGGTAGGATGTAAAGTGAGTACATTAGTAAAAAATAGCAGTCTGGGGGCTGAAGTGTGCAGCAGCAGTGGATACACTGAGATAAGGTTTTATTCCTAGCAGGTCTGCAACAAATATGGTAAACTCCACTCAGGCTAGGTTTCCACTATTGCAACCCCAAAGTCTTGCGATTTTGCCGTGATTTTTTGCCGCAATTTTGATGTGACTCTAAGCAATGCCTGTGTATTCTTGAGGTCTATGAAGCTCAAGTCGCATCAAAGTCGGACCAAAGTAGTGCAGGGACTACTTTGAAGTCGCTGCGACTTGAAGTTGCACAAATAAGAATGTTACTCATTGGAAATCATGGGGTACGACTTGTCATGCAAATTTTCAGTCCCAAGTCCCATGACAAGTCGCACTAGTGGAAACGTAGCCTTAAGTAGACTCCTGGGAAGAAGATGTAAATGTGCTGAAGCTAACACCCTTATGACTTCGCCATCACATTACCTAAGGATTTTTGGGCTCTACCTTGAAAGATCTCATGTCACTTCAGAGAGGGCTGTAACATGCTCTATATAAAAATATATTTAATTCTAAGAATCCTAAGAACACATAAGATAATTATATGGTATTTTGTATCTGCTTGGAGTTCAGTTTGAAGCTTAAAAATAATGAGCTAGGCCACACCTGAGCCTGAGTCAGACACCTGTTTTGTTGTAAGCATAATTTTCTCTATCCTTCAATATCCTCTTAATTAAAGTATCCATGGCTCACAATAGCAGCTTACAAATAATCACTGCTAATGGAGAAGGCTAATTGATTGCAGATTATAATTATATTTATCTTAGACATTATACAATTCATGTATATCAACTGCTGTTTCCAAAGATCTGTCTCAACAATTTTCCTTTATTGGCAGCATAGAGGTATTTTTCACACTTTTCACACTTCTAGCAACCAAGTAATAATACTCACTAAAAAAAATCTCCATTAACTTTAAAAAACATTATAGTACAATTAAAGGTTCCTATTTTACAGCCCACCTAAATACCAAATCCTGTGATTACTGATGCACAAACCTCACAAAGTAAAAAAAAAACAACTTCTTTTACCTTTCCTAATGAGCCGAATTAGTCTGCGCATCTAGCTTTTGTCATCCGAAAAAAAGAAAATCGACTGTCGAAAGGAGCATACTAACGGTAAGAATTTTGGACAATCGGTCGTCGTACGAAAATTCCCGTCTGAAATTCGCACCATGTGTATGGGGCTTAACACGCTTCCTTCTCCAGACACTGTGGGGTTGATTTACAGCAAATAGACTGTGCACTCTGCAAGTGCAGTTTCTCCAGAGCTTAGTAAACAAGGTAAATATTCACTTTACAGAGGATACCCAATCACATGCAAGGAAAATAAAAAAAACAGCATTTGTGCTTTGCGCTTGCGCATGATTGGATGATGGAAATCAGCAGAGCTCTCCCTCATTTATTAAGCTCTGGAGCAACTGCAGTCTGTTTGCCTTTAGTAAATCAACCCCTGTGGCTCACAGAGGCAGTGCTGTCAATCCAAAAAGCAGTGGGTAGGACTAATTGTGTCAGGTTCTGCTCCACAAGCTACAAGCAGTGACAATGTTGATAGCTGTGCCCCTACAACATTTTTCATCCAAATGTAGTGCAACCAAGCACAGTGTACATGAGAGTGGCAACTCTGAATTCTAGAGCAGTGCAGCATCATTGCCATGCCCAGGGCCGCTGATAGGCCAGTACAACCGGCCCAATTGTTCTGGGCTCGGCATCATCAGCTCATCAGGGGGGGCCCGGGCAGCTTCGCAGACAGTGCAGAAAAAAAGGGGGCTTTCTAAATTAACCCCTGCTCATCCACTCCTACTAGCTTAGGGGATGTTGTATACTCCTATTTCCAGGTCCCTTCTCTGATGATGGGATGGTGGAGGCAGAGCAGTTGATGGCTGGAGTGCTAAAGTCCCGGATGCCTGCCTCTGCAGCTGCCCATTGCCTACCCTGGGGGACTGATCTTCCTCTGCTCAGTTCCCCACTCCTGCTCATCCACTCCTACTAGCTTAGGGGATGTTGTACACTCCTATTTCCAGGTCCCCTCTCTGATGATGAGATGGTGGAGGTGGAGCAGTTGATGGCTGGTGTGCTAAAGTCCCGGATGCCTGCCTCTGTGGCTGCCCATTGCCTAGCCTGGGGGAGTGATCTTTCTCTGCTCAGGTCCCCGCTCCATAGCTGAGATCGAGAGGCTTATGTGAGGCAGGCAGCAGAAGCGGCAGCAAGGAAAGACAGCTGACAGTGAGCCAGACTACATGGATGTGGATGAAGCACATATGAGCTGCGGGTTTAGTGAGTTTCTTAAGTAAATGAATTACCTTTTTTTGCCCACAAGGTTTTTTTTTAACTGTACTACAGCATTTTGGCATGTAGAATGGGCTCTAAGTAAATAAGCACCCCTTGCTTTAATATAAGATCCTCTTTAAAGCAGAGTAAAGCGGAGTTCCACCCAAAAGTGGAACTTGCGCTTAATTGCTTCGTTTTTTGACAGGTCCCCTTCCCCACTTTTGGAAGACCGGGCTCCTGGAAGTCCGGTCCCCCTCCTCCTTCCTCCGCCACTGGGCCAGTCAGAAAGTGCAGCACGCTTCACACATGTGCAGTAGGGAACCGACCGTGAAGCCGAAAGGCTTAACTGCCGGGTTCCCTTACCTGGAATGCCATCGGCTACACCCGACAGTCGATCCGAAGATCCGACATTACGGGATCCCTGGACAGGTAAGCGTCCATATATTAAAAGTCAGCAGCTGCAGTATTTTTCCTCAAGGTAGAACTCCTCTTTAATTCTTTTTTCTGTAGGTTTCTAAATCAAAATGTATTGAAGCCAACGCATCCCGTGGCAGTAAAGCAACTAGCATTTTCAAAAGGAATAGTCAGCAATGGCTGATTACATATTTCTGTCATCACTGAATTTCTTTAAGAGACCCTGTCATGTAACAAAATACCTGTGTGATAAATTTCCGATGACAGTAGCAATTTTCAATACATAAAAGAGCCCTGCATATTGTGAGCCTACAAATCTGCATCTTCTGCCGATTATACTGTCTTTGCTGCGTGCTCTGTACACAGATCAGCGATCTGGTTATTCCATCTCACTGCAAAGCAGCGAGAAACAACAGCCTGATCTGGGCAGGGAGACCTCTGAAGAACACATTTAGTTATTAATTGCAGCTCATTCCCTAAATAGTGGATACAAACAGATAATAGACCGAATAGGATCTATATCAGGGGACTGTGTGAATGTTTGCAGTGCCAAATAAGGAAGGGACAAAGTACAAATACACAATATAAAATCCAATCAAATTTAATAGTACATAATTAAAAGAAAGGAGAGCAAAACCCTTAACTAAATGACATAGGTAAGAGTAAAAGTACGGCAGTGATGATTTTCTTGGGTTACAGTAATTTTACAGTGGTGTATACAAGAGTTGTCCTGACATGTTTTGCTTTAGAGGTAGCTTCATCAGGGGACAGATGGTATAACACTGGTAAATAACACAGAACAAAAAAGCAGTGAGTGAACATGTAAACCAAACAAAATAACATAGAAGTAGTCTAATGAACATATGAATTAGGTCCAAGTATATATAGGTCGCAGGGCACTGTAGCTAGGCATAAATCAACATTGGCATAAAGTCTTACCCAGTGCAGCTCAGCTCGGAGCTCCAGTCTCACCCCACATAACACGGCCGACAAATAAAATTCAGAGGATAAGTCACAATGTCTAAATGTTGAAACAGAGAGATAATGAAAGGGGGGAAAAGAAGTATGCAGGTATCAATGGTAATCATAAAGTGGACTTGTAACGACAAGCTCCAAATTGAGTAATAATTTATAAGGAAGAACTTACATTATGGTTTAGAGTGTATAATGCAATAAACCTGGAGCCATAATGCCATGGATAGATCTGATCTGTTAGTAAAAGAAGCACATATTACATATAAGGCACGGTCTGGGGCAGGGCCAGGGGTGGGGCTGAAAGGGGACCCATTAGGTGGTCCCAAAAAAGTGTCAAAAATGTCCGACATGTCCGCTGCAATATCACAGTCCCGTTAAAAATCTCAGATCGCTGCCATTACTATTAAAAACTAAAAATAGTAAAAACGCCATAAATGAATTCTCATTGTTAGTAAACGCGGCAACTTTTGTGCAAACCAATCAATAAACGCAGAACGCAATTTTTTTTTTACCACAAATATGAGGAAGAATATATATCGGCCAAAACTGATAAAATTAAATTTGTTTTTTTATAGTTTTTTTTTGAATATGTATTATAGCAAAAAGTAAAAAAATATTGTTTTTTTTTCAAAATTGACGCTTTTTTTTTGTTAATAGCGGTGATCAGAAATGACACAGGGGGGTTCAAATATCACCAAAAGAAAGCTCTATTTGTGGGAAAAAGGTGCATCAACTTCTTTTGGATACAACGTCTCACGACCACGCAATTCTCAAGTAAAGCGACGCAGTGCCGAATTGCAAAAAGTGCTCTGGTCCTACAGTGGGAAATCCTTCCGGGGTTGAAGTGGTTAATGCAAGACATCCTGTCCCAAAATGAGGTGAGCCTGCTTAAACCATGAGAATATAATCCCATCTTTTTTTGGGACCGAACTGACAGGTTTTAGACATGCATGTTATATATTATGATCATGAGATCAGAAACCAGATATAGAAAAGGAATGATGTAGAGTCTATCACAGAAGTATCAGCTTGATACTAGTAGATGGGCTAGATGGACTAGATGGACTAATAGTAGATGGGCTAGATGGACTAATTAACCACTTGACCTCCTGAAGATTTACCCCCACTTCATGACCAGGCCATGTTTTGAGATGCGGCACTATGTTATTTAAACTGACAATTCAGCGGTCATGCAAGTCTGTACCCAAATAAAACTTTTGTAATTTTTTTTCCCAGAATTAGAGCTTTCTTTTGGTAGCATTTGATCACCACTGCTTTTTTTTAGTTTTTGCGCTATAAACAAAAAAACACCAATAATTTTGAAAAAAAAAATATATGTATATTTTTACTTTCTGCTATAAAACATATCCAATAAACACATTTAAAAATCGAATTTCTTCATAAATTTAGACCAATATGTATTCTGCTATATGTTTTTGGTAAAAAAAAAAATGACAATAAGTGTATATTGATTGATTGGTTTACGTAAATGTTATAGCGTCTACAAAATATGGTATATATTTATGGAATTTTATTTATTCATTTTTTTATACTAGTAATAGCGGTGATCAGCGACTTATAGCTGCAATGTTGCGGCGCACAATCAGACACTGACACTTTTGACACTTTGCAGGAACTTTGCTAAAAATATGCACTGTTGCTGTACTAATGACACTGGCTGGGAAGGGGTTAAACATCTAGGGCAATCAAAAGGTTAACTGTGTGCCTAGCCAGTGTTTTTGTGTACTGTATGCGCAGACATCCTGTGGCCAGCACCAACAAATTGGCTTTTGCTGTGGTGCGCATGTGTACTGCACAGGAGGGCCACCCTGTAGCAGTAAATCTTCTATAGGGTGGTCCAGAAGTAGTTAAATGACAAATAAATTACAAATCAACTCCAGCTAATATTTTTAAGCAGCTACTGTAACCATTTCCTTTGGATAAAAGTTTTAACCACTTGCTGATCACCCGCCGCAGTTATACTGAGGCAAGGTGGCTCGGCTGCGCGAAACGCCATATCGGTATGGCAGTCCATGCACTAGCATTTGTGCGCCGATTGTCCAGAGGGGGAGCCAATCAATGGGTCCAGCAGACTGGATGTCTGCCAGCCTCCCGCAATAGTTCCCCGCAGAGACAGAACGGGGATCTGCCAAAGTAAACAAGGCAAATATCCCTTCTGTCAGGGATTACACTGAGGTCTGTCTTCCTGGGATGGGGCTGTGATGGGCTGGCCCGCCCCAGGATGTGACGTCATGAGGGGAGGGGCACAGGATGACGTCAGCGTGTGGCCCGCCCCATGTAAATATAAGGCAACCGTGCAGCAAGAGAGCAACGAGTCAACATCTCCAGAAGAGAAGAGAGAAGAAGAAGAAGAAGAAGGAGAAGAAGAAAGAGAAGCGGGAGAAGCTAGCCGAGGAGACAGCGGCAAAAGAGCAGATGACAGAAGATGCCACGGAAGACAGAAACTCCGCAGAAGACCCCGCAAAAGAGCCAAAGAAAGAAGATGAGGGAGAAGAGAGGGGAGAAGACGCTGGAGCTGATTTAATAAATTATTTTAAAAATATGTGTAGTGTGTTTATTTGTACACTTTTTTTGCAGGTAAATGGGTAGGGGTATGATGTACCCCATACTCATTTACATAGGGTGGGGGGGCCAGCATCTGGGGGCCCCCTTATTAAAGGGGGCTTCCAGATTCCGATAAGCCCCCCTCCACAGACCCCGACAACCAATGGCCAGGGTTGTTGGGAAGAGGCTCTTATCCCCATCAACATGGGGACAAGGGGCTTTGGGGTGGGGGGGTGCAGAGCCCCCCCTGCCCCAAAGCACCCATACCATGTTGAGGGGAACAGGGGTACAACTACCCCTATTCTCGGAGAAGGGTTGTTGGGACCGGTAACCAACAGCCCCAGACACCTCCCCCCGAATAGCCTTAGACCTTCGGGGGAAATTATTCCCCCGGGGGTCTACGACCGGGGGGGTGGGATACATTTACTCATACCCCATGTAGTATGGGGATGGGTAAATGGACGTTTTTTTCACATGTTTATTTGTGTGATGTGTATAAAAATTTTATTAAATAATTTAGTCGAGGTCGCAGAAGAGGGGAGAGAAGAGGGAGTAGAAGAAAGAAACCGAGAAAACGCCCCAGAAGACGCCTCAAAGACAGAAGGCACCGTAGAAGACAGTAGACGA
>BLSH010555554.1:75989-92423 GCA_018402905.1 Glandirana rugosa | reverse complement strand
AGGGAGAAGAGAGGGGAGAAGACACCGGAGCTGATTTAATAAAATATTTAAAAAATATGTGCAGTGTGTTTATTTGTACACTTTTTTTGCAGGTAAATGGGTAGGGGTACGATGTACCCCATACTCATTTACATAGGGTGGGGGGCCAGCATCTGGGGGCCCCCTTATTAAAGGGGGCTTCCAGATTCCGATAAGCCCCCCTCCACAGACCCCGACAACCAATGGCCAGGGTTGTTGGGAAGAGGCTCTTATCCCCATCAACATGGGGACAAGGTGCTTTGGGGTGGGGGGTGCAGAGCCCCCCCTGCCCCAAAGCACCCATACCATGTTGAGGGCATGTGGCCTGGTACAGTCCAGGAGGGGGGGGCGCTTGCTCTTCCCCACCTCCTTTCCTGGCCTGCCAGGCTGTGTGCTCGGATAAGGGTCTGGTATGGATTTTGGGGGGGACCTTACGCCGTTTTTTTCGGCACGGGGGTTCCTCTTAAAATGCATGCCAGATCAAAGAGCCTGGTATGCTCTTGAGTCCCCCCCACACAATTTTTTTGAGAGGGTTCCCCTTCAAGATCCCTAGCACACAAGTCACGCCGCAAGTCGGATCCTCATGATCCGACTTCTGGTGCGACTTCTATTCAAATCAATGGGCTCCCATAGGGAACCATTGATTTTGAATAGAGGCAAAAAAACACAGTTGAAAGTTGAAATACGTGCATTGACGTCAATGTAAAACGCCTAAAAAAATGGCGATTTTACCCTGGCGTCGGGCCTGGCGTTTTGCTTATTTTTTTGCATACACCCGTGTGTATGAGGCCTAAGGCCTTTAAATAACTGTACTTTTTGTACAGGTATCCTTTAAATGATTAAAAACACACTTGCTCTGTACTCCTATTTTTTTATTAGAACCTAGCTGGTTTCAGTGCAGCTGGTTACTAAGTGTTCAGGCTACTGTGGCAATGAATGACTGCAGTTAGAGGTACAGTATGTAAAGCAAATATTACAGGAGCATGGAGAAACTCTTAAAGCTAAAAGAATAAATTAATAAAAATTAGGGCCGCCATTAACACAAGGCAAAAGGGGCAGCTGGCCTGGGTCCAGTCATTGTTGTGGGCCCAAAGCAGCTGCCCCTTGAGTCCACACTGCCCACAAATAGTTGATAAGTGGACTTGGGAGGGCTGAAAAAAATGTTTGCCCAGGGTCCAAGCAATATTAAAGATGGCCCTGATAAAATAATCAGGGATGAGTGGTTTTGTTAGGACACCCCCAATGAAGTTATGAATCCCAGTGCTGCACATGCGCTGAGAACAGAATGCGGTATGGACACTGCAGCCTTGCTGTCACTCCCCCCACCATGCCTCAATGAGTGCCGCCTGAGGCACCATCTCAATCCACCTTAATGGCAGTACGGCCCTGAGCATAAATAGGACAGCAGTTTTAGTAAGCCTTAATTCATGGTAGTGACTTGTATTTCCTATTTGACGAGAATATATTGCTATTTTGAGCTGCATTTATTATTAGTTCTTGGGATTAGTTGCCATTATTTTTTAGTAATTTATTTTATCAGTAAAATACACATTGTAGCTGGGATTGAGTTAGCAATACTGCTGCCATTTTCTAGAGAAATCATTTATGCAGAAGTTAAAAGATCTGTGATATAGTTTGTCTACTATGGAGGCCTTCCTTCCTTCCATAATGATCACTGAAAAGTAGACTCCTTTCTTCTTCCTTGCAGTGCTCTGCAAACAAATAGAAGCTTGTATCTAGAAGCTGCATTCGCATAACGGAACATTCAGCAGGAGGGTTTGAAGTTAAACCAACATCTGTGTGCTCTTTAATCCCAATATTGATGCAGATGTTACTATTGTTATTCCACTTTCACTAGTCTGCTACATTAAACATTTAATTAGTGCCTTATAAAATGTCTGTTTATGATCACAACATGAATGAATGCTTGCCTGCATTATGGCTCCCTAAGACAAATTAACAGAAGAAAACCTTTTTATTGCAATTTAACAGCAGTAATAAACCTATTCAGAGTAAAATGAATTCCCTTAAGATTCATCTGTCACCAGCACAGGACTCAGTCTGATAACAAATCCACTTCTACATGGATAGCATACATCCCTTACTTTGTAATTGAGCATTTTTAAATAACATTTTAAAAAAATGAGGATAGATACAAATGTGCAATATAATGGGGTTGATGTACTAAAACTGGAGAGTGCAAAGTCTGCTGCAGCTCTGCATTCAAACATGACTTTTTTGTCAAAGCTTAACCACTTGCCGACCAGCCGCCGTCTGGTCGGCTCTCCTACGCGAATCGCCGTAGCTGTACGGCGGTGCTTTAAGAGACTGCAGGCGGCGTGCACGCCCGCTGCACGTTTCTGGAGCCGATGCGCGTGGCATGTCCTCACAGAGCCAGAACAGGGTTCATGTAAACAAACAAATCTCCATTCTGATAGGGAAGTGGAGAGATGGGAGCAGCTTTCTATCTCCACCCCCAGTCACTACACTCCCCCTACAGTTAGAAAAACCCCCCTAGGGAACACTTTACCCCTTGATGGCCCCCTAGTGTTAACCCGTTCACTGCCAATGACATTATACAGTAATCAGCGGCTATTTTTAGCTCTAATTGCTGTATAAATGTCAGTGGACACAAAAAGTGTCAAAAGTGTCGATCTGTCCGCTGCAATATCGCAGTTCCGCTAAAAAACGCAGATCACCGCCATTAATAGTAAAAAAAAAATAATAATAAAAATGCCATAAATCTATTCTCATAATTTGTAAACGTGATAACTTTTGCATAAACCAAACAATATACGCCTATTGCGTTTTTTTTTATATGTAGAAGAATATATATCGGCCTAAACTGAGGAATAAATTATTTTTTTATATTTTTTTTTTGGATATGTATTAAAGCAGAAAGTAAAAAAAAAAAAGTTTTTTTTTTCAAAATTGTCTCTTTTTTTAGTTTATAGGTGATCAAACACCATCAAAAGAAAGCTCTATTTGTGGGGGAAAAAAAGACATCATGTTGTTTGGGTACAGCATCCCACGACCGTGAAATTGTCAGATAAAATATCACAGCGCCGTATTGCCAAAGTGCTCTGGTCGGGAAGGGGGTAAATCCTTCCGGGGCTGAAGTTGTCAAAGTGATTGTAAAGGAAAACATTTTATTTAAAAAATAACAAACATGTTATACTTACCTGCTTTTGCACAGAGCCGCCCCAATTATCCTCCTAAGGCCCCCCCGGGCGCTCGGGGCCCCTCCCCCTTGCTAAGTGACCCCATAGCAAGCTGCTTGCAGTGGGGGCACTAATGTGTGCCCTCTCCCGAGGCGGTTCTCTGTATCCATAAGACACAGAGGGGTTGATTTACTAAAGCCGGAGAGTGTAAAAACTAGTGCAGCTGTGCATGCTAGCCAATCAGCTTCTAACCTCAGCTTGTTCAATCAAGCTTTGACAATAAGACCTTGAAGCTGATTGATTTCTGTGTGGAGCTGCACCAAATTTTGCACTTTCAAGCTTTAGTAAATCAACCCTAGAGAGTGTGGCTCAACCCCGCTCCCGCCTCACTGGCTGTGATTGACAGCATCGGGAGCCAATGGGTCCTGCTGCTGTATCTCAGCCAATCAGGAGGGAGAGACCTGGGAGAGCCTCGGGTCTCATGCACATTGCTGAAATTAAGATCGGGCTTAGGTAAGTTGTTACGGGGGCTGAGGGGGCAGCTGCACACTGAAAGTTTTTACCTTCATTCATAGAATGCCTTTACAATCACTTTAAAGTGATATTGAACCCTCAATTTTTTTAACATAAAATAATAAACAAGTTATACTAACCCGCTCTGTGCAATGTTTTTGCACAGAGGAGCCCCTCTTCTGGGGTCCCCGTTGACTTTCCTTGCTCCTCCGCTTCTATGAGTGCCCCCATACAAAGCCACTTCCCATGGGGGCACTCATGTGAGCACTCATGTGAACTCTCTGTCAAGTCTGCGTCCATTGACAGACAGGGCGGCTTGGCCCCATCCCCGATCCTCATCACAGATTTTGATTGACAGCAGGGGTAGCCAATGGCTGCCGCTGATATTAATCTGCTCAGCGAGGAGGGACAAGGCCGGGAGAGCTAATGCTCTCATCCACAATGCTGGATCCAGATCGACTCAGGTAAGTATAAGGGGGGTCGGGGGAGGTTCTGTGACACAGAAAGATTTTTCACCTTAATGCATAGGATGTATAAGGCTGGGTTCACACTATCCGACAAAAAAACAGTCCGACTTTGATCCTACATTGCTGTGAGATTTACGGTCCTACATAGGGTCAAAGTCGAACCGTTTGTCTGTGAACAGGGATCCGACTTTGATCCCGACAATACCAGGCACCTTATGCTCTAGGGATCTTGAAGGGGAACTCCACGCCAAATTTAAAAAAAATTGGCATGGGGTCCCCTGCCAGGAGCATACCAGGCCCTTTGGTCTGGTATGGATTTTAAGGGGAACCCCCACGCCGAAAAAACGGCGTGGGGTCCCCCCCAAGATCCATACCAGACCCTTATCCGAGCACGCAGCCCGGCAGGCCAGCAAAGGGGGTGGGGGCGAGCGAGCGCCCCCCCCCCTCCTGGACCATACCAGGCCGTGTGCCATCAACATGGGGAGTATGGGTGCTTCGGGGCAGGGGGGTTTCTGCGCCCCCACCCCAAAGCACCTTGTCCCCATGTTGATGAGGACAATGGCCTCTTCCCGACAACCCTGGCCGTTGGTTGTCGGGGTCTGTGGGTGGGGACTTATCGGAATCTGGAAGCCCCCTTTAACAAGGGGGCCCCCAGATGCCGGCCCCCCACCCTTTGTAAATGAGTATGGGGTACATCGTACCCCTACCCATTTACCTGGAAAGAAATATGTACACAAAAAAAACACACAGCTTTTTAAAATATTTTATTAAATCTGCTCCGGCGGTCTTCTCCCCTCTCTGGCTCTTCTTTCTTTGGCTCTTTTGCTGGGTCTTCCATCTTCTGAGGGGTCTTCTTTCTTTTCCTTCTTTGCGGCGTCTTCTACTCTTTTGCCGGTCTTCTCCGCTGTCCCCGTCCCTCTGTTCTTCCTCTCTTCTTCTCCTTCTTCTTCTTCCCATGTTGACACGACGCGATCTCCTTCACGAATGCCCTCTCCGCTGTGTGCTGTGCCTTATATTGGCATGGGGCGTGACCACCAGATGACATCACTCGGAAGCCCCGCCCCGTATGATATCACTTCCTGGGGCGGAGCTGTGACCCCTTGATGATGTTGGTTTCCATGCCAACGAAACGCCGCGCCGGGTAACGTGGTTTACGGTTGCATCACTTCCGCTGTCTGCATAGTAGGTGGATTGCTTTATGGCGTCCCCTAATTGTGTCTGCATGTAGCTGCACAAATAAAATGAACGTACTACACCAGATTGGATCTTCTGGGTCTGTTGTTCTTCTCCCCATATCGAGCACCAGGACGTTGTTTGCCAGCAGTACCATTCTTAGTGCCCGAGGAGAAAGAACTGTCAACCTACCAAAGCGAGGATGATTCCTGTAATGGGAATCTACCACTTCTGGTAAGTAGGTTGTTTGACCAGTGTGCCAGGTGGTGGGACGTCAACAGTATCAAAGTGCTACAGCAGCTGGTACCGGCCCATTCTAATATTGGCTTTTGAAAAGTTGGACTTACCATTCATCAGATTGTCCGAAGATTTCCCATTTTGGGATTGTTTTTGGATTTTTTTTAAACTTTGCTATCGCTTTATTGAGACTTTTTGCTGCACTTTATTTTTCTAGCATATTTGCACAATTTTATCCTTGCACGTTTTTGCACAAATAGCGATATTTATTATTTCACCTAAATTTTGCACATTTTGTGCTCTTTGTGTGGAGCATGATGCATATACAGCTCCTATGCAGATCGCACTGATATGAGATTCAGCATTTGCACTTTAGTATTTAAGTTTTCAATGTCACTTTGCCTTGGTGTGGAGATCATATTTGTGATTATTAATTCTATGAGGGGAGCGCATTTTTTTCTCGATTTCTTATTTATTTTGGGTTTCCATTATTACACGTGCAGCTCCCCCCAGTGCTCTAAATTCATTTAATTATTGATCCATTTATACATTATTTGTGATATCACTCACATTTTTGTTTATAATTAATTAGTATCACCCACATCTTTGTTTACAATTAATTATAATTAAGTAATATTATTATTATTTTCTCCGTTGCGCTGGTTTCACACGCATAATTAAACCTCATTTTCCATGTAGTTGCCCACTCCATTGTTTTATTTAGGTCCTCATGTAAGGTTTCCACATCTTGTTGTGAAGTTTTTGCCTTGCTTAACTTTGTATTGTCAGTAAACACTGAGATTGAGCTATTTATATCAACCTCTATATCATTTATGAATACATTAAACAGAATTGATCCCAGGACAAATCCTTGGAGGACCCCACTTACCACACCACAGCATTTGGAGTGCTCACTATGTATCACCACCCTTTGGACCCACTCCTGTACCCAGTTTTCTATCCAGGTACATACCATACATACCAACCGGTGGCCGTTCCTTCAGAGCACGTGTCGGTGATGTCATATACAGTAAATTTCTTCCAAACTGTGAAGGTTTACGAGATATTTACAGTACCTATAAGTAAGCCTTATTATAGGCTTACCTATAGGTACAAGTCAGAGATGGGAGTTTACTTCCACTTTAAGGACTGTCGAGTGTAAGCCTTCTGGTCTTGGGAATTTATTTATGTTACGTTTTTCAAGTCTATTTCCGACATTGGCTTCTGTTAGCCACAGGGGTACATTCTGTGATGCGTTATTAACATTACAGTCTTGGTTACTATATCCCCTCTTTTCCTTTGAGTAGAAGAATACATTTAAAATTGTTGCCTTCTCCTTGTCTTTTGTAACCAAATTTCCTTCATCATCACTTATGGGGCCAATATGCTCTGGTCTCACTTTCTTACTGTTAATATATTTAAAAAATGTCTTGGCATTTTTCTTTACTCTCCTCCGCTATGTGTCTTTTTGTGGTCTATTTTAACAGCCCTGATTGCACTCTTAGTCTTCTTATTGCACTATTTGTAGTATTGGAATGTCGACAATGACCCCTCAGCCTTATATTTTTTGAAAGCCTTTGAAAGCCTTTTTTTTTCTCTTTTATATGCATTTTTACATTATGCAACTATGTTGTCCCTTCCATGAGAATGGGGACTAACCAAAAAGAGGAAAAATGGGGCTATGGGACTTTTCCTAGTACCACAATAGGCTCACAGACTTCACGTTTATATAAAAAATAGAATTTTATTTCATACAAATATAACAATGTGTCATTAAAATCACAACTATACATTTCCAATCATCCCAAATGATGGACTACAGATGTATTATATTCTCGCAGTCATTTCACCAGTGCTTCCCGACATGTTTTGCGGAATCACCGCTTCCTCAGGAGAATGCACGATATTAACTGTATACTAAAATGAACAACAAGCATTAATTTCATTTCCAGTATGGTTATCACAAATTAATTTCTATATCATGTACATGGTTTACAGCTACATGCATATATATAACGCACCACGCCTATGGCCTACCTGTAGCACTGACCAGGGTCACCAAGGTCTACAGTCTGATGTTCCCCGGGGCGAGCATGGGAGGATATGCTGATAAATTGATAACATACATATTTATATCATACTCTTAAGTTATTCTATTTATAATTACATTTTTTTCCTTTTCTTTTCTGGCAATAACATTATTGCTACATTTATAACTTATTATCTTTTTTGTACAATTAATCTATATATTTATTTATTGCTCTTACTTTCTATGTAAATACCAAAAGTTAGGCTGCCATCTCCCTTTTAGGTGAACGCCTCACAGGTACACTTCAACGGGGGAGAGGAAAGAGGGGTGATACACATATCATTTGAATCTGGCTCTAGGTGGTTGGATTCCTTAGGTGCTAGATATAAGGGAGACGAATGTATGTTACTTAGATATTTTGGTCGGCTGTAACAATAACAGCCCGCATATATTTACCCTCAGTATAACGATCTCTATACCACAAAAGAGGTTGTTGCAAGAGACATATTATACTGCTAGAGCCTTTTTATCCTATAGTATTTACACCATGTTTCACCATGGGGAAACCCCCCCATATACTTACTAATTTATCCTCCTTATATTCAACATCCCTGCGTTGTGGCTGTAGCGTCCAGGTCGCCTCCACCTATTCAGGTGTACGCACCAGTCCACCTAAATACAGCATTGTATCAACCTCTACCAACATTAACATCAATTCCTATTGTTAACTCCCTTAAATGCAGCAACATACCTTTGTTTAACTGTCTGTTCGTATCTCTCCCCCGCCAGCATCTGCTCTATTCCCCGTGTTTGTGCCTTTTTATCCTCCAACCGGTGGACGCCCAGCGAGGCCCGGCCGCTGGCTGATGACGTAACACCAGTCTGACTGCCCGATGCTCGCACGCATGAACCCTCAGCGTGCTGCGTTGCCATGGTAGCTAACCAGGGGACATGACGCAGCGCTGTAAAACAGCGCCGCTACTTCCAGTGGATGCTGCTGGTATTGCCATCAGGCATCTCCAGTGTATAACAAAACATTGCAGATGCTCCTGCCGGCTGGAAGCCCCATGTACACCCTGGCTGCTACAGCACACAAAGATCATTCGATCTCTGTTGGGGCAGTCACATGCTCGCCCGGGAACAGCGACTTCAAAGCACCTAGCGATCCCACCCGGAGCACAGTCAAGCCACGTGGTGCTACCATACATGCATAAACAGCTGTTCACATATAATAATAAAATGCTAATCCATATTTTTTATACTATCCATATACATATATATATACCCAAACAACCTTTATTCGGTAATGGCATGTAACTTGCATATCCCAGACCCTATGTTTGGACGTGTCTCACGCCACTACCAATTAATTACCCATTAATATGGATCCCTATTGATTTATTTTTATCTAATTTTACATATTCGTCACTCATCCCTTAGACTGTATTCAATTACAGCTTCAGGGAGACTAAGACATCCACATGAGAGGTGAACTAGGGCCCATATTCAGACGACCTCCATCATTCGCCACATAGATAGAATTGATTAACTCATCCTATCTTCTCTTTTTGACTATATATTGATTCCTCCTCCCTTCTGTCCTTGTCCACCAATTCCCTAGTTTTTTCTATCATTTCTTTTACAAGAAATGCTTATATGTATGCATTTCGTTTAGTCCTGGAGCCACTGTAGCATTTAGTCGCTCTATCCAAAATGTTTCCTTTTGGAGGATACGTTTGTCCCAATTCCCTCCTCTAGGGTCCTCTGGGACCACCTCCAACACCCTGAACGACACCACAGCATTGTTAAATCTGTGGCGTAGTCCAATGTGTCTGGTTACTGGCGATATAATTTTTCCGTTCCCGGAATAATATATATGGTCCCCAATTCGTTGACCAAACTCTCTAATGGTTTTTCCTACATAAAACGCTGAGCATTGGCATTTCATCAAATACACAATGCCTCTAGTTGTACAATCTGTGTATTGGCGCATCCTATGAACTTCTCCATTCGGAAGGTGGGTAACTGGACCCTCTATTACCCATGGGCATTTGGGGCAATTACCACATCTATAGGTTCCAAATGGAGACGTCTGTTTCTCCTCTCTTGGTACATAATGACTTGCAATCAGGGTATCTCTTAGTGACGTAGCCCTCTAGAATACAAATTCTGGGCATGCCTTAACATATTTCCCTATTGTATAGTCCTCCCTAAGGAGGTGCCAGTGCTTCTTTACAATAGCTCTAAGCTGATCCTCATGAGCAGAATATTTGGTTATCATTTTAACCGTAGGTTTATTTTTAATTTCCTTTTTTTTTAAAAGAAGGGAAGTCCTAGTTTGATTGATCACTTTATTGTAGGCTTTTCTCATAGTTGACTTTGAATAGCCTCTGGCTAATAACCGCTCTTTTAATTCATGGGCTTGTATCTGAAAGTCTCTGTCATGTGTACAGTTTCTCCTTACTCTCAAATATTGTGCATATGGTATGCCATTTTTTAGAAATCTCGGATGTGCGCTTGTTGCATGAAGCATTATATTGCCCGCGCTCGGTTTACGGTAGAGGTTCGTATTGAGCAGTCCATCTTTTTTCAATGCAATAGCTACATCTAGAAATGAAATATTTTGCTTGCTAATACTGTGTGTAAACTTTAAATTGAATGTATTATCATTCATGGCCTTTAGCATGCTGCATAGGTCCGCGCGGGGTCCGATCCAAATAATGAACAAATCATCAATGTACCGGAAACCGGCATAGAACCTGTTGCAACCATGTCGAAAATTGTTCATCTGCAAACAGCTGCCGTTCCCAGTGTCCTAAATAAAGGTTTGCATAAGATGGTGCACAGCATGTCCCCTTTGCTACGTCTTGGGTCTGTAAATATATCGTTTCTAGAAACGTGAAATAGTTTCTAGTCAAAACGAATCTCAATAATGCTATAACAAATTGGTTTGTGGGCCATGTGTTTGCTCATTCAGAAATACTTCCACAGCTTGTATGTCTCATTCATGTGGAATGCTGGAGTATAGGGCTTCAATATCAACCGCGACTAAAAGTGCTCCAGGGGGAGCTTGGATATCCTCAATATGCCTCAGCAAATCGGATGTATCCTGAATATATGATGGCAGTCGTTGTACATGTGGTCTTAAGAATGAGTCTACATATTTGCTAGCATGTTCTGTCAATGAGCCTATTCCTGAGACAATTGGTTTCCCTGGAGGTTTTTTCTTATTTTTGTGCAATTTCCTATGGTCCTATAGGTCCTATGCTGGTTCCGGTACATTGATGATTTGTTCATTATTTGGATCGGACCCCGCGCGGACCTTTGCAGCATGCTAAAGGCCATGAATGATAATACATTCAATTTAAAGTTTACGCACAGTATTAGCAAGCAAAAGATTTTGTTTCTAGATGTAGCTATTACATTGGAAAAAGATGGATGGCTCAATACGAACCTCTACCGTAAACCGAGCACGGGCAATACACTGCTTTATGCAACAAGTGCACATCCGAGATTTCTAAAAAATAGCATACCATATGCACAATATTTGAGAGTAAGGAGAAACTGTACACATGACAGAGACTTTCAGATACAAACCCATGAATTAAAAGAGTGGTTATTAGCCAGAGGCTATTCAAAGTCAACTTTGAGAAAAGCCTACAATAAAGTGATCAATCAAACTAGGACTTCCCTTCTTTTCAAAAAAAAGGAAATTAAAAATAAACCTACGGTTAAAATGAAATTAAAACCAAATATTCTGCTCATGAGGATCAGCTTAGAGCTATTGTAAAGAAGCACTGGCACCTCCTTAGGGAGGACTATACAATAGGGAAATATGTTAAGGCATGCCCAGAATTGGTATTCAAGAGGGCTACATCACTAAGAGATACCCTGGTTGCAAGTCATTATGTACCAAGAGAGGAGAAACAGACGTCTCCATCTGGGACCTATAGATGTGGTAATTGCTCCAAATGCCCATGGGTAATAGAGGGTCCAGTTACCCACCTTCCAAATGGAGAAGTTCATAGGATGCGTCAATACGCAGATTGTACAACTAGAGGCATTGTGTATTTGATGAAATGCCAATGCTCAGCGTTTTATGTAGGAAAAACCATCAGAGAGTTTGGTCAATGAATTGGGGACCATATATATTATTCCGGGAACGGAAAAATTATATCGCCAGTAACCAGACACATTGGACTACACCACAGATTTAACAATGCTGTGGTGTCGTTCAGGGTGTTGGAGGTGGTCCCAGAGGACCCTAGAGGAGGGAATTGGGACAAACGTATCCTCCAAAAGGAAACATTTTGGATAGAGCGACTAAATGCTACAGTGGCTCCAGGACTAAATGAAACGCATACATATAAGCATTTCTTGTAAAAGAAATGATAGAAAAAACTAGGGAATTGGTGGACAAGGACAGAAGGGAGGAGGAATCAATATATAGTCAAAAAGAGAAGATAGGATGAGTCAATCAATTCTATCTATGTGGCGAATGATAGAGGTCATCTGAATATGGGCCCTAGTTCACCTCTCATGTGGATGTCTTAGTCTCCCTGAAGCTGTAATTGAATACAGTCTAAGGGATGAGTGCCGAATATGTAAAATTAGATAAAAAGAAATCAATAGGGATCCATATTAATGGGTAATTAATTGGTAGTGGTGTGAGACACGTCCAGACATAGGGTCTGGGATATGCAAGTTACATGTCATTACCGAATAAAGGTTGTTTGGGTATATATATATGTATATGGATAGTATAAAAAATATGGATTAGCATTTTATTATTATATGTGAACAGCTGTTTATGCATGTATGGTAGCACCACGTGGCTTGACTGTGCTCCGGGTGGGATCGCTAGGTGCTGTGAAGTCGCTGTTCCTGGGCGAGCATGTGACTGCCCCAACAGAGATCGAATGATCTTTGTGTGCTGTAGCAGCCAGGGTGTGCATGGGGCTTCCAGCCGGCAGGAGCATCTGCAATGTTTTGTTATACACTGGAGATGCCTGATGGCAATACCAGCAGCATCCACTGGAAGTAGTGGCGCTGTTTTACAGCACTGCATCATGTCCCCTGGTTAGCTACCATGGCAACGCAGCACGCTGAGGGTTCATGCGTGCGAGCGTCGGGCAGTCAGACTGGTGTGACGTCATCAGCCGGCGCTGGGCCGCGCTGGGCGTCCACCAGTTGGAGGATAAAAAGGCACAAACACGGGGCATAGAGCAGATGCTGGCGGGAGAGAGATACGAATAGACAGTTAAACAAAGGTATGTTGCTGCATTTAAGGGAGTAAACAATAGGAATTGATGTTAATGTTGGTAGAGGTTGATACAATGCTGTATTTAGGTGGACTGGTGCGTACACCTGAATAGGTGGAGGTGACCTGGACGCTACAGCCACAACGCAGGGATGTTGAATATAAGGAGGATAAATTAGTAAGTATATGGGAGGGTTTCCCCATGGTGAAACATGGTGTAAATACTATAGGATAAAAAGGATCTAGCAGTATAATATGTCTCTTGCAACAACCTCTTTTGTGGTATAGAGATCGTTATACTGAGGGTGGATATAGGCGGGCTGTTATTGTTACAGCCGACCAAAATATCATACATACATTCGTCTCCCTTATATCTAGCACCTAAGGAATCCAACCACCTAGAGCAAAATTCAAATGATATGTGTATCACCCCTCTTTCCTCTCCCCCGTCGAAGTGTACCTGTGAGGCGTCCACCTAAAAGGGAGATGGCAGCCTAACTTTTGGTATTTACATAGAAAGTAAGAGCAATAAATAAATATATAGATTAATTGTACAAAAAAGATAATAAGTTATAAAAGTAGCAATAATGTTATTGCCAGAAAAGAAAAGGAAAAAAATGTAATTATTAATAGATTAACTTAAGAGTATGATATAAATATGTATGTTATCAATTTATCAGCATATCCTCCCATGCTCGCCCCGTGGAACATCAGACTGTAGACCTTGGTGACCCTGGTCGGTGCTACAGGTAGGCCATAGGCGTGGTGCGTTATATATATGCATGTAGCTGTAAACCATGTACATGATATAGAAATGAATTTGTGATAATCATACTGGAAATGAAATTAATGCTTGTTGTTCATTTTAGTATACAGTTAATATCGTGCATTCTCCTGAGGAAGCGGTGATTCCGCGAAACATGTCGGGAAGCACTGGTGTAATGACTGTGAGAATATAATACATCTGTAGTCCATCATTTGGGATGGTTGGAAATGTATAGTTGTGATTTTAATGACACATTGTTATATTTGTATGAAATAAAATTCTATTTTTTATATAAACGTGAAGTCTGTGAGCCTATTGCGGTACCAGGAAAAGTCCCATAGCCCCATTTTTCCTCTTTTTGGTTAGTCCCCATTCTCATGGAAGGGACAACATAGTTGCATAGAAATTGGGATGTAGATACCTTATTGTTTTGTTGCAACAATATAACACTGAGCTTTATGTACATTTTTACATTATAGTTTAGTCACTCAGGTTTAATCTTTGCTCTTTTATATTTATTGCCCATTTTTTTTGTGAAATAAATTCATTTTAATATTATTTTTGGAATAAAAGCTGACTGTTATCTGTTCTGTTGAAAATATGGACCACCAAACGTGTTTTGTCTATGGAGTCACTACAATATTTCTTCCTTTTTTCTCTGAAACATCTACACTTAAATGTTGATTTTTGAGCTGAAAAACTGCGTGCAGTGTGTCAGTTTAAAAATGTAGCCTACAACAGATTGTTCAAATACTGTCTATGGCAATAGTCTCAAACACCAGGCTGCAGCTCTGCATTGGGCCACAGGCTCCCTCCTGCTGGGCTGTGGCAGGGCAACTGCTCCACTCCCCACCCTCAGTACTCAAAACAATGGAGTACTGATAGCATGTGAGTGCTAATTGTCTGAGAACAGGCATTGGGATTCCACAAGGGACGTAGAGGCAGAGTACTGCGCCCAAGTACCCCCACCCTGTGATCCCAGCAAATCAGCTTTCAGCTTCCTGACCCAGCCAATCAGGACAGGAGGCCAAAGACTGGGTCAATGCAGAAGCCATGGCACTGAGCACCAGAGGAGCCATCTGTCTATCCCAGCCAACCAGATCCACTCAGCTTCAGGGAGGACAGCAAGATCGCTGCTTCTCACAGCAGCTGATACTTCTACAGATGCGCCGCCAGCAGATCATATTGGCCGCCGAGGAGTAGGAGATGCAGGGGCAGCCCACGACCTAGATGGGTTAATGAGGGGCTGACGATCAAGCAATGGGGGGTTCAACTGGCTGACCGACTAGGGGGGCATGGGGGGGTTCGACCGACCATCCGGGGAGAAGGAGGTTTGACCGCCCCCCCCCCAAAAAAAATGGAGCACCAGCCGCCACTTTTGGGATTGCTATTGGAGAACAGGGGTAAAATGACAAAAAAGAGAAGTGACAGGAAATGCTAGCTGATGCACATAAGGGGCAATGTTTTTGTGGGAAGCAGTGTATGTAGAGGAGGGCAGTGTGATTATGGAGAGCAGTGTGTATATAGGGAGCAGTGTGTGTAGGGGTAGCAGTGTGTATATGGGGAGTTTTATCTATATAGGGAGCAATATGGATATACACGGGGAGCAGTGTGTAAAAAAGGAGTAAAGTGTGGAGGGTGAGTAGCAGTGGTGAAACTACCAGGGTCTCAACAGTCGTACTTGCTATTGGGCCCTGGCATTCTGTAACTGTCGGGGGCCCCAGCAGGTTGCTAGTTGCACAGCTCTGAGTTGAGACCATCTCTCTCATACAGCTCAGAGCCGGTATTCTATCGAATACTGCCTCCTGTGTTCCCCCTCTCACAGGGGATGCTCCTTCCCCCCCCCCCATCGCTCTCCTGTGTGTGCTCTGTGGGAAGTCAAGTGTGAAGCTAATGAGTTAACACTTCCTGCAGTGCACACACAGGAGAGCGGCGGAGGGAGAAGGAGCAGATTGGCTGTCTCCTCTCTCATCCCTGCGAGAGAGGAAGAAGGGGGAGGGAGGATGGGAAGTATTATTCGATAGAACACTGGTTCTGAGCCGTATGAGAGAGACACTTTCAGCTCAGAGCCGATCTGAGAATACAGGCGGCATTCATGAACACTGAAAGGTGTGATTGATGAGCACTGATAAGAGGCACTAATGAGCACTGATAGGTGCGATTGATGAGCACTGATAAGAGGCACTAATGAGCACTAATAGGTGGTATTGATGAGCGCTGGTGGGCATTGATAGGTGGGATTGATGAGCACTGATAGGGGCACTGATGGGCACTGATAGGTTGGATTGATGAGCGCTGGTGGGCACTGATAGGTGGGATTGATAAGCACTTGTGGGCAGGGCCATCTTAATAGGATTATGGGCCCCTGGGCAAAGTAATGCACCGGGGCCCCTTCAAGCCTGCCCCAATTTTCGCACCTACTCCCCAGAATAAGCCCACGTTCAGACTAAAATTTGGGCGGGAGTCACACTTGCACCCGAATAAGACCCCTCATCCACGCTTTTAACCCCGTCCGAACTTCCCCGGGGCCACGTAATGAAACGGGTCCCCGGGTATTAGGATAATTCTACCGGGACGGGTGTTCACGAATAGTTAGGGTGGATAGTCACGGGTGGTCGCGAGTAGTTAGGTTGGATAGTCACGGGTAGTCACGGGGATAGTCACGAGTAGTTAGGGTGGATAGTTACGGGTGGTCGCGAGTAGTTATGGTGGATAATCACGAGTAATCACGGAGAATAGTCACGAGTAGTTAGCGTGGATAGTCACGAGTAATCACGGAGAATAGTCACGAGTAGTTAGTGTGGAAAGTC
>BLSH010555554.1:55704-72185 GCA_018402905.1 Glandirana rugosa | reverse complement strand
GTAGTTATGCGCGGGGTAGTTATGCACGGGGGGGGGATAGTAATGCACAGGGGGGGTAGTAATGCACAGGGGGGTAGTTATGTATGGGAGGGTAGTTATGCACAGGGGGGGTAGTTATGCACAGGGGGGGTAGTAATGCACAGGGGGATTAGTAATGCACAGGGGGTAGTTATGTATGGGAGGGTAGCACAAGAGGAGGATACAAGAAAGTTGCTTAAAAAATAATTCAGCTATACATCTTATTTAGAGCGCTGGTTGGCGCTCAGATCACTCACCGCATGTGTCCTCTCCTCTGCTGACAAATGCAGGGGGCGGGGGCGGGCCCGAGCATGACGTCAGTCAGGAGGAGGGGAGACCCGGTGAGTCATCCAAGCGCCGTGCAGCGCTCTTAATGAGACGCTGAGGCAAAGGGGAGAGAAGCGGCTGCCATTTAACTGTAACCCGCGGCGTGTACGGGTTGTCATGGTTCCCGCACGCCGCGGGCTACAGTTAAATGGCCGCCGCTTCTCTCCCCTTCCACCGGGATGCAGGACTGCTTAATTGCGGGACACCTGGGGCTAGTTGGGGCCCCATGAGCACTTGGGGCCCCTGGGCCGTGCCCAGGTGTGCCCGCTCAGAAAGACGGCCCTGCTTGTGGGCACTGATAGGTGGGATTGATGATCACTGATAGGTGGCACTGATGGGCCCTGATAAGCAGCGCTGATTTGCACTGATTGGCGGCACTGATGGGCACTGATATGAGGGATTGATGAGCACTGATAGGTGGCACTGTTGGGCACTGATAGACAGAACTGATGGGCACTCATAGGTGGGATTGATGAGCACTGATAAGTGGCACTGATGGGCACTGATAGGCAGCACTGATGGGCACTGATAGGCAGCACTGATAAGCTGCACTGGTAGGTGGCATTGATGAACACTGATAGGTGGCACTGATAGGCAGCATTGATGAGCACTTTTAGGAGGTACTGATAGATGGCATTGATGAACGCTGATAGGTGGCACTGATGGGCACTGATAGGTGGGATTGATGAGCACTGATAGGTGGCACTGATGGGCACTGATAGGCAGGACTGATAAGCTGAACTAGTAGACGGCATCGATGAGCACTGATAGGTGGCACTGATAAGTGTCACTAATGGGTTTGATTGATGAGCACTGATAAGAGGCACTAATGGACACTGATAGGTGGGATTGATGAGCGCTGGTGGGCACTGATAGGTGGGATTGATGAGCATTGATAGGGGGCACTAATGGCCACTGATAGGTTGGATTGATGAGCACTGGTGGGCACTGATAGGTGGGATTGATGAGCACGAGTGGGCACTGATAGGTGGGATGGATAAGCACTAATAGGCGGCACTGATGGGCCCTGATAGGCAGCACTGATGAGCACTGATAGGTGGCACTGATGGGCAATGATAGGAGGGATTGATGAACACTGATAGGTGGCACTGCTGGGCACTGATAGACAGAGCTGATGGGCAGTAATAGGTGGGATTGATGAGCACTGATAGGCAGAGCTGATGGGCAGTGATAGGTGGCACTGATGGGTACTGATAGGCAGCACTGATAGGTACTGATAGGCTGCATTGATGAGCACTGATAGTCGGCACTGATGAGCACTGATAGGCAGCACTGATAAGTTGAACTGGTAGGTGGCATTGATGAGCACTGATAGGTGGCACTGATAGGCGGCATTGATGAGCACTGATAGGAGGTACTGATAGATGGCATTGATGAACACTGATAGGCAGAAATGATGGGCACTGATAGGTGGGATTGATGAGCACTGATAGGTGGCACTGGTGGGCACTGATAGGCAGCACTGATGGGCACTGATAGGCTGCATTGATGAGCACTGATAGGCAACACTGATAAGCTGCACTAGTAGGCAGCATCGATGAGCACTGATAGGTGGTACTAATAAATGGACACTGATAGGTGGGATTGATGAAAACTGATAAGAAGTACTAATGGACACTGATAGGTGGGATTAATGAGCGCTGGTGGGCACTGATAGGTGGGATTGATGAGCACTGATGAGCACTGATAGGTGGGATTGATGAGCACTAGTGGGCACTGATAGGTGGGAAGGATGAGCACTGATAGGTGGCACTGATGGGCCCTGATAGGCAGCACTGATGGGCACTGATGGGCACTGATAGGCAGCACTGATACGCTGCACTGGTAGGTGGAATTGATGAGCACTGATAGGTGGCACTGATAGGCGGGATTGATGAGCACTGATAGGAGGTACTGATAGGTGGCATTGATGAACACTGATCGGCGACACTGATGGGCATTGAGCACTGATAGGGAGCACTCACAGGTGGCACTGATAGACACCTTTGAGGTGGCACTGATGGGCACTAATTGGCGGTATTGGTGAGCATTGATGGGCACTGATAGGCAGCATTGATGAGCACTGATGAACACTGATATGCAGCATTGATGAGCGATGATAGGTGGCACTGATAGGCAGAATTGATGGGCACTGATGGGTGGCATTGATGAACACTGATAGGCAGCTTGATGGGCACTAATAGGTGGCATTGATGAGCATTGTTAGGTGGCCTTAATAGGCTGCACTGATGATCACTAATTATCACTGTAAACAGTTTACTGACATTGTTGCCTCTTCTTTCCCCACACAGACACAATGTGGGAGGAACGGGCTGCCAATAACCAGCAAGTCTGTTTGCATGTTATCAGCTGATAATAGTAAAGAGCCACTGTGCTGGATGCACATCCCAGGGGACACATGGAAGGCAGGGTTCTGGGAGGATGTGCATGGATGCCCTCCCAAAATTGGAAGCCTGGGGCTCGGATGGAAGGGGGGTCAGGGGGCCCCATCATGGTTTCTTGCACCGGGGCCCTGAGGGTTCTAGTTACGCCTTTGGTGAGTAGTGTCTATGTGGGGATCAATGTGAGTATATAGGGATCAGTGTTTATATGGGAGCAGTGTGTATACATGGGGAAATGTGTGTAGGAGGATCAATGTGTAACTTGGACCAGTTTGTATATGTGGATTAATGTGTGTACGGGAGCATTGTCTGTATGGAGCAGTGTGAGTGGGAAAAGCAGTGTGTATATGGAGAGTAATGTGTGTAGGGAGAGCAGTATATGTATGGGAAACTGTGTATGTCAGGAAAAGTCTCACCAGCTGGTGGCACTGTGGCTCCCAGATCCATGGGCTGCAGTTCCAGTATCTACCAGCACGTGTCAGTAAAGGGCTCACCTGTTGGTGGCACTGTGGCTCCTGGATCCATGGGCTGCAGTTCCGGTGTCCACCAGCGGGTGTCTCCCAGCAGCCAGAAGCTCATGAGTCATCACCTGATGCTCGTTGCGAGAGGTATATTTAAACCCTGTCTGCCATGTGCTGAGTGCCTTGGTGTTTGGTCTCCATGTGCCCCTGACTTTTGATTCGGTATCCTGTATCTGTTCCTGGACCCCTGTCTTGCAGCCTGATCCCTTCCCACCTGCTCTCTCCATTATCTGTTCCCTGTTCCTGCCCTGTCTTGCCCCCAGCTCCTATGAAAAAAGGGATACACTGCTCCAGGTCCGGACCTGTGCCTGATATGGACCACGGTGCCTGCCCGGCTCGCCACCGCTCACTTAGATACACCAAAAGACAAACAGGCGGCACTCCATGGATATTCTTTGCTTGCAGTTTATTTCAATGCGGCATGTACAGGTACAGATGGATACAGGTAGACGCGTTTCACTCGGTGCCTCCGAGCTTAGTCATTACCAACCCAGTTCCCTCTGACTGATCTCCTGTATGACCCTGGCTCGGCTATATTTACGATTTGGCATTTCCCTATCTGCTGTATATACTTTGTTTAGGCACTTGTTCTTTGTGTGTCACTATTTTGTCATCTGGCTTGTATTACACTGTTTGCTATGATATTATATTATATTTTATTATTTTACACTACTTGTGCCTGGCATTCTCTGTTGCAGTTCACACATCTCTGGTCATACCAGTTGCTGACAATGTATATGGGGAGCAGTGTGAGTAGGGGGAGCAGAATCTATGTAGGGCACAATGTGTACTGGGGTGGCTCTTGCACAGTTGGTAATGCACTTTGCAGAATTTCCTGGGAAGGGATTGGGCAGCATTACTGACTGACACATACAAAGTAGAACTGAAAAGAAGATCAAGGATTGCAGTCCCGCACCATCTACTAGCTCAGATAAGTAAAATAAAGGGGTTGATTTATTAAAGCTTGAAAGTGCAACATTTGGTGCAGCTCCACACAGAAACCAATCAGCTTCCAGGTTTTATTGTCAAAGCTAGATTGAACAAGCTGAGGTTAGATAATATAAACAAATATTTGTGCTTGTGGAAACAAAAAACGTATAAACAAAGAAATTCCTAATAACCCGCAGCAAGCTGTAAGCTAAGTGAAATAATCACCTTAATAGATAAAACCAAATGTACAGCGCTCACAGGTACTAAAGTGCAATCTGCCCAATTTACAGATAAAACAAACAATTATATATCAATTTATAAACAGTATTATAAAGAAAAAAATTCCATAACAACTTTAATTTGAAATAAAGTGAAGAGTGCATATAGTGCTTAAGGTGCTTGCTGTCTTCAAAAAGTGCCAACAGTGCCAAGGTGCTCCAAAAACACGTGTGGGGTGAATACCCCTAATGCATCCCTACTCACCACAAGACCATGACCGCCAGCTTTTCAGTCTGGGGGTCAGGTCAGGCTTGTTAGTCAGATTCCTTCTCGGATGACTAGCCCCGGTAGAGGGTATTCAGAATGACCACAAATCCCAGAGACACTCCACATTAGAGGAAGAAAAAAGGGGGAACCACAATAGTGAAGTACTGTTTGTACTGCTTTAATTGCGCAAACAGAATCAAGGTACTCACAAAATTGCAGTTATAAAACAAGCCTGTCAGATCACAATACGAACGCTGAGCTGCGTGCGTTCTACAGAGAACCGGAAGTGATGTCCACGGAAAACCAACGGCCGGAAATTGCATCAACGCGTTTCGCCTATCACCAGGCGTCATCAACGGACCCCAATCCAACCCCAAAGTGTTTCTCTAGGCTCATTTACTATATAAGAGCATGTGAATATGAAAAAAGGCATGCATATTTTAGTGTGAATTCTATGCATTTGGATTTTATGTTGTTTAAAAAAAAATATTCACCCTTAAACGAGTTTGTATGTTACTACATGTCACCAAAATGTATACAAGTGTATAAAGGCTGAAATGATGGAGCCCTTAATATTTGGGTATGGAATGTTTTGAAAGCATCAAAATGGCCCTGATCTCACAAGGGTTGAGGGCCACTAGTCTGTTTACACAATTATTTTCTTTTCCAGAGAAAAATATACATTGTATTGCTTTTTTATCTCAAAAACTGCATGAAGTATATAACAGGTGGTTTGAATACTATTCATGGAGTCTATAC
Source organism: Glandirana rugosa (assembly GCA_018402905.1). Taxonomy (NCBI): domain Eukaryota; kingdom Metazoa; phylum Chordata; class Amphibia; order Anura; family Ranidae; genus Glandirana; species Glandirana rugosa. Next base: position 66,742 of record BLSH010555554.1, on the reverse strand, counting down.
AATTTTCATTAGTTTTCCAGTAAAAAATATACACTATATACATATATTTATTATATTTTTTTTTTACTTAAAAAGCTTCATGAGGTGTGTGATTTTGCAAATTTGGTGTTCAATAGATTGATTAAATACTGTCTTTGGAGTCATTTTTCCAGTGATAAATATACACTTTATTGTTTTTTTCTGGCTTTAATACCTGAATTTTTTGTGTTGTTTTGTAAATACTCTAGGATAGATTGCTTAAATACTGTCAGTGAAAAACATACATTTTATTTTTATTTTGGCCAGAAAGGTTGCATGATATGTGATTTAAAATGCAGCCTACTCCAACTGTGAAAATGCTGTCTATGGCATCTGTACAATATTCCTTCCTTTTTCCTGAGATATAAATCCACTTAAATGTGGATTTTTGGCATAAAAAGCTGCATGCTGTGTCTCCTTTTCAAAATGCAGCCTACTACAGCTGCTTCGACGCTGACCGCTTAGACTATACAATTTTCCAGTTGTCTCTGCTTGAGGAGATTGCAGCCGTATTAGTGCAATTGTGCTAGAGAAAATTGAGTACTTATTTTTACTTTTATTTGCACTTACTGCTTAGACCTTGAAGAAGGGGCACACCCCCAAAAGCTTGTCCTGAAAAATTGTATGTTAGTGCAAATAAAAAAGTATCACGGACAGTACTCAATTTTCTCCAGTTGTCTCTTAAATAATCAACTCTAGTTTTTAGTTTATTATGATATAACCTGCCAGGTTTGTGCATCAGCTGGAGAACCAATATATGCAGCAGCAATTAAAGTTTCTTCTGGTGGTGCATATAAATGTGTTTTTTTTTATGAAGTAGGATCTCACTTTATATATTTTACATCTTTTATCACAAGAGATGTTCATCTATACCAGCCTTTTCAAGTTTTGCAACACAGAGGAACCCTTGAAATAACTTTCCAGGCTCAAGGAACCCCTGCCAAAAATGATTATACTTACAATTCATGATACATGAGTGTGATGGTCAGTGGGAAGAATGCTCCTTTGTCACGTACCTGGTAGTCGAGTCTGACTTTTGCAGGGGACAACCTCTCTTACGGCCCTGGTTCGAGAACCCCTGGTAGTGGAGACGGGGAGTTCTGGAGCACAGGGGGGCACGAGGGCTGGACTTGGTCACTGGTGGTAGCTGAGGGTCAGGTGCAGGCAGGGTTGGAAACGTGCGGGCAGCAGAGATACAGAGGAGCAGGCAAAGAGTAGTCGTAGACAGGCCGGGGGTCGGGGCAGGCAGAAAGCAAACAAAGTCCAAGGAAAGCCGGGGTCACAGATACAGGAACTCTGTAGAACGGACAGCACTGGTTGCAGAGTGCTGTCTGCTTAAATGGCCGTTTTGGCGCCAATGCCGGCGCATACGTGCACGCACACGCAAGTGCGCGCCCACTCGCACAGGCGCTCGCACACGCTACGCGTGGCCGCACATGGTCCTTCAAATGGCCACGGATGGTTCCTAACATCCTTACACTTGTGGTCATTGGGAAAAATTACCTCCTTACAGATAGCTGAAGGGACAATGGTGCCGGTGGGAACTTGTTTAAGAGGCAGAAATTGCTCATTGCTCAAGGAACCCCTAGCAACCTCTGGAGAAACCCTTTTTGTCTATGGAACCCTGGTTGAGAAACCCTGATCTATACACTGACTTATCAATGAGTGCTTTTATTTTGTTTTTACATAAACTATGCCATCTTTTATTATTATATAAATGTTATGATTACAGTAAAGTATCATTATAGTTCTATAAAAGCGTGCTAACAGAATTTTATATTTATCCACCAAGTATGAACATATCTTGTTAGACTGGTTTAGCAGGAAAGAAATTGAAGATTCAGCCAATTCAGTGTTTTTTAAAGAAGTAAAAAGGTAATGAAACACATAACATTTGCCTTAGAATCAAAGAAATGCCTAATTGATAACCTTCTTCATTCCACAAATTTCTTCCTTGCCCATGGCTCCAATCATAACAATTTAAAAGCCATGGCATCTCCTTCCTGGTTTGAACTTGAGATGTTTTCGCTAAATGCAAACAACCCGTACAGACAATATGTTGAGTACATTCTGAAATGACTGATGAGCATGAGAATATCATTGAACCATGAGCTGTATACAGTATGTCATCATGCATCTAGATGAAGGGCATTACTCTGTATATCCATGTTTTCTACAATTTAAAAAACAATACTATACCAACATAGCAGCATGTGTTGCACATACAGGTAGCAGATCACTCTAGTCCTAAAAAGATTGTAAAAGGTGAATTGGTGTGCAGAGGTTTACAAAAGTTTGCTTTTATATAGAAATGTGCTGTTATAAATGGACTCATAAATCATAATTTTGTTTAAATAGTTTTAATTGCCATACACATAGCAAGTACATTATTTGCCACAAGTGAATAGATACATTACATGTATTACAGAGCTTATAGAGACACATTACACAGTCAAATCATTGGCATGTGTTAGCAAAAGATCAATTTATGCAGGAGTACAGCATTACACAGCCATATTGAGTCTAGCTGTTTAAAGCGGAGTTTAAAGCGGAGTACTTTTAATAAATAGACACTTACCTGTCCCCCAGTCCAGCGATGCAGACGGCATGGGCCTTGGATCTCTCCCCCTTCCCTCCGTGGCGCCGTCATTGGTACTGTGGGCACCCAACCGTGACAGGAAGCGACTTCACGGCCGTGCACTTTCTGATTGGTCCCGAAGTCTTTTAGGACCTGTCCTGTGTCCCTAGATTGCTATCACCTTCCTTGCGTAGAAGTAAAATATACGTAAAAATAATTTTGTGGCAGCATCCAATTCTTAATAATTTATCAGATCCAGCAAGCATCTCTCCGGGTTAGTATATCGAAAGCATTGCATTTTGGCAGGTCGAAAGTGTCTGTAATAAAGGTTGTAACCTTGGTGAGATTGGCTGTAAAGGTTGTAAGAACCAATTCCAAATGATCCCCCACTTCTCCCTCTTACCCCTCCCGCCCCTCCTGAGTTTTTTTTTTTTTAACTACCTGTCATAGCAGCATTTTACTCACCTAAGTTCACCATCATGATCCCTTACTGATGCTTTTCTAGGTGCAGGGGCTCAGTAATCCAGTTCTGCAGATGTGCTCATGCAGGACAGTCACCTTGTGCTGTGGTCATCACGTGCAGATTCTCGTCTAGATCTTGAGAGGACCCCTAAGCTGGACAGCCAATTGGAAGTGTCAAAATCATGTGGTGATGTGGACATCCAAAGAAGAACATTAATACAGTAATTTAGGTTTTCTTTTTGTGCCAGCAATAAATTAGAGAGGATGAGGGAGGAAATATATGGGAGGGGAGAGGGAGCCTATAGTTCAGCTTTACGTTACATATAGAATGTTCACTAACATGAGCATATTTACAGTTCACACATTGTAGACCATACTATCTTAAGGATACCATGCTGGAAAAAAAATCTTGGGGGTATTGCCTTTATATCAGTGAAGTGTGCAGGGGGGTGGAAACCATGTTTCTACAATAAACCTCTCAAACAATAAAATATATAAAATGGACTAAGAAATACATTTGTATAAACAGGCAGTAAATGAACTCTTATATGCTACAAAATGTGAATTTATAGGTCAACAGGATCATCCTATTATTAACGACATCTAGCATGTGTCATGTCCTGGCAGATAAGCCTAGTGTGCCAAATTCCATAGGATCATGGGGCGGCAGTCTTCATTAACAACTAAAATCACTATTTGCTGAGCACTGAACACTCTATATACCAATAATTACACCATAATGATTCTTCCATTGGTCTCGTTAAGGTTAACAGCTTATTGTAGAATTAGGCTCATAACTGGTCTCATTGAGGACTACTTGTCTAATAGCTGGCATACCTCCCCTATCCCTGCTGATACAGAACTGACTTTTAACATTTTTTTTTCCAAAGGATTTCAGCCAACTATAGTAGTATGCATTTGTGTATTTAGCTTTGCACTAAATAGCATATAATAATAGTATATTGTGGGAGATTAGCTTGTGGGGATCACCTTTACTGAGAAAAAGGCAGAGTGCAGGCAAACTTTTCTAAAATTCTGGTGGCTTGCCAGTTTTATTTAGCAAAGGTTGCAAGTAATAAAAATAAACAAAATAGCAAAAACAAATCATCGCCGTCCGGCGCTAAACTATACAGCAGGTTACCTCACTATACGGGGCCGGGCTTGTCCCTGACACCCCCAAACAAAAGCATATGCAAACCTTTCTTTTTAGAGTCCTTGTGCAACCAATTCCCTAGGTGTAGCTCTCTCAGGGTGGCGTTTCTAAGTCCCAGGCCAGAGCAGACTCTGGCTCTCTTCCTGGTTATTTTAAACACCTGAGAGTGGACACCAGTGGACCACAAAATCTGGTCCAGAAACCAGCCTGCCAAGGTGGCTGGTAACACCTGGACCGGATTCCATCTTAGTCCACTCCAAATGAATGCATGCGAGACGATACATAGCGTCCATCTATTAGTTTGCCTCGCATAACTTCACAATATATACACTGTATATATTAAACACTGCATATACATATACTTTTTTGAAAGTGAATATAGCTTTGCCATACTTGCTGAACCAAGTGAACATACAGGGGTTGATTTACTAAAATCGGAGAGTGAAAAATCGAGTGCATCTCTACATAGAAACCAGTCAGCATCCGGTTTTTGTGTCAAAGCTTAATAGAACAAGCTGAAGTTAGAAGCTGATTGGCTAATCAAACCCAGTGTCTCAGCCTTGTTCCCAGCTTGTATTACCTTCTCTCAACTATCATCATCGATGGAATCTTGAGAGCCACAGCCTGAAAGCATGCTGTAGCCAATTTTTTCCCCATTAGACATCTCCAGGTTTTGTATCTCAATTAAAGCCTTCTGCCACCTCTGATAACTTATCTTTATAATTATTTCCTGCGAATAGAGAAAATGATTGCGTTATTCATATATATATATATATATATATATATATATATATATATATATATATATATATATTATATTGTAAGCACTTGCAGCTGTGTAAAACACTAAAATCCATGGGTGGCTCTGTTTGCTGGAACTCGGTGGGTGGAGTTGTTATGTCACAAGCCTCCCCACCCACCTCTATACTGAGAGATTGAGGAGGGAAGGAGAGGGAGGTGTAAAACCTTCTCTGCTCATTAAGGCCATTACTCATAGTTGGATTAACTCTTTGTGGCAACACTGGGCACAGATGACATGACATGCTATATTCTACGAGACAGAATTATTATTTTTTTGTCTGGTTTGGGTTTACATCCACTTTAAGGCTTCATGTACTCTTGGCCATCATTTGCCATGATTCTGTGATGTTCAGGAGAGGGAAGTTGAACTTCACCTGACCGCAGCAGCTTTTAAACTCTGCTAAAAGCCTATGTGTACGTTGACACTGGGGGGTTTATTTACTTGGAAGTGCAGTCACTGTAGATCCGAGGGGGACATGCAAGGATAATAAAAAACAGCATTTTTGCTTGTAGATGATTGAATGATAAAATCAACAGAGCTTCCCTTGATTTCAGATCTTCCCCTCAGACTTACATCCACTGGACTTCCAAGTGCACTTGTAGTGCAGAGTGGTAAAGTGGTAAGCCTTTAGTAAATCCACCCCATAAGCTTTTATGGAGTTGAGTTTAGGAGCTTTGGCAAAAAAAATGCCAAAAGCTCCTGGTAGTATACATGAAGCCTTCGTCTTGACCATCAGCTTTACATTTAATCATTAGATACCGGTAATGAAGCTGTCATCCGTGATCCTTGACTTTCCTTCCTAACTGTGAACAGCAGTCTTCTGTTGGTCATTACAGTTACCCTGAAAATATCCTGAGCACTACATTATTTTAGATGTACATTAACATGAACATATCTGATTGCTGCCTTTGCCTCTCATAACAGCATCTGTAAAGTACAACATAGTGACAAGAGACTGAAATTGTTGCAACTAAATTGGTGCAATAGTATCATCTATACCTGTGAACCTTGCAAGTATGGGTATTCGTTTCAATAATACCATTCATTCACAGTTGCCCTGAAGCACAACTGAAAAAGATTACCAAGTGTGAATCATCCTAGGTACATTATACAACTGTATTTCAAAAATGTTCTCAGAAATGCTCATAATAATTTTAAACCGTACAAATTCCAACATTTTTTCTTAATGTTTGGGAAAGATAAAAGGTGAGATTACTGATCTAACAATAGAAGTCTTGAATCTGAATGGTCTACAGTTTTTCTTTTTACTTAAGGGGGGCATGTCAAAACTTCTTTGTGGGAAAGTTCTAAAGAATCCATCCACCAGACCCCCCCCCCTTGTTTGTGCTGCACACTAGTTCTGTGGTAAGTGATGGTAAATCTATTGGCTTAGTCACTTGGATTCGGAATTCAACACATAAATCAGCAAATGGCTTCTTTTATCAGAGCCTTTTCACACAGGTGTTCTTTAATACTGGACATTGTGTTGTCAGTCTCTTGAGAAATGCAGAGCTAGACTAAATTGTATACATTCTCTGAAGCAGGCATCTGAGTCTATGTTATAGCTACCTGCAATGTAAGTTACAGCGTTTCAAGTGTAATTTAATTTTTCTTTACTCATTTATTTCCTTTTTGTTTATCTCTTCTTGAGTTATCACTGAAATACACATTTTAATTGTATTGTACCATTTTCAAACATCTCAGGCTTTTGAACATTTGCATGACATTTTTATTCAACCTACCTTCTCTCCAGAAAAAAAACCTTGATTCAGAACTTGGCAGGTTTTGCAAAAGTAAAGGAAAACTTTCCATTGTTTGTGTTCTAATTGAAGTAGCAAAAAAAAAAACCAAAATCAATTATTTTTGAACTAGATAGGAAAACCTAGAATGTGGATTCTGCTAGGTAGCAATGGCTGATACAATTTTGTAAGCAATTTCTTAAGTCAGACAGTTTTTGTTTTTTTAATTCTGCTTAACCCTGCATTTAAAAATATTACATAAAATTATATTTAATTCTGTCATATACTATAACGTGATAAAACAAGTAGCAAAATAGATTACTTCAAAAAAAATAAAACTGCCTATATTGCTGATATAAACAAGTGATGAAGACAACATAGCACCCCCTTTTTTTCCCCAGGTTCCCCCAAAATGTTGTTTGTGATTGGTTGAGTAAAAGACTTTAACAAAAAGAGCTGTGTATCACTTCTTATATAAATAAATATATACACAAGTAAAAAATAAACATACAGTACATATGCAAGTACAAATATACCTTTTTGGCATTATGATTTGATTCCATACCTTGGTTATATGTTTAAAAACAAATTAAATACATATTGTGCCTTTCTACCATCACACACAGGAATTGCAAAACCAGATGTGAGTTTTTAAGAGGGCAAATTTCTGATGATTAGTGAAAAGAAAAAAGCAAGTCTTTACCTGAAGCACCAGCGAGAGGTTTATATAGACAAAGCAAGCTTGGATGGACTGGTGTCTTTAGTCAGCCTTACTAACTATCTAACTATTAGGGATGGGCCGAATACCCCCCCAGTTCGGTTCGCACCAGAACATGTGAACAGACAAAAAATTTGTCCGAGCATTCAAACACAGTTAAAGTCTAAGGGACACGGACATGAAAAATCAAAAGTGCTAATTTTAAAGGCGAATATGCAAGTTATTGCCATAAAAAGTGTATAGGGTCCTGGGTACTGTCCTAGGGTATCAATGCATAAAAACATTTTTAAATCTATCGTTTTTTCAGGAGCAGTGATTTTAAGAATGCTTAAAGTGAAACAATAGAAATGAAATATTCTTCTAAATAATGTGCCTGGGGGTCCCCTTAGTCTGGCTGTAAAAGGGCGCACCTCTGTGAAATTTAGATCAGTGCCACAGCAAAATTACATTTGTACAGGAAAAATTGTCATTTAAAATCGCGGCTGTAATGTATTGCTGGCTCCCGGCAATATAAAAAAAAACACGCAAAAAATTAGCTTAGGGTCACCCCCCCCCCCCCAGTCCATACCAGTCCCTTCGGGTCTGGTATGGATTTTAAGGGGAACTCCACACCAAAATTGAAAAAAAATGAACTCCTAAAATCCAAACCAGACCCTTATCCGAAAATCCAAACCAGAACCTTATCCGAACATGCAACCTGGTCGGCCAAGATAGGGGGGATAAGCGAGTGCCCCCCCAAACCGTACCAGGCTACATCAACAAGGGGAGTATGGGTGCTTTGGGGCAGGGGGGGCTCTACGCCCCCCATCCCAAAGCACCTTGTCCCCATGTTGATGGGGACAAGAGCCTCTTCCCCACAACCCTGGACTGTAGTTGTACGGTTCTGGGGGTGGGGGGCTTATTGGAATCTGGAAGCCCCCTTTCAAGTTGGGGGCCCCCAGATCCTGACCCCCATCTGAATTAGTATCGGGTACATCATACCCCTACTAATTCACCAAAAGTTTCAAAAAAGAAAAAACCACAGGAGACAATTAGGGACAAGTCCTTTATTAAAATAGAAAAAAATAAAAGTGTCCCCATTGCAATCCATCGTCAATCGTGGCGCGCAACGGACCCGAAAAAAAAATGCAACAGCTCCTCCTCCATGGGAGGGCTCCCACCAACTGAGCTCAGTTTGTTTTGACACTTTATTTATAGTGAAGGGTGGGGCATTATGGATCATTCGGCAGTGCCAAAGTCACATCGAACACCCCATAATGTTCTAAATTCGGGGATTGGGCGAAAAACGGAAGTTCTGTCCGAACGTATGCTTGGGACGAACCGTTTGCATATCCCTACTAACTATATGTAACACACTTCAAAATATGCTATATTGTCAAAAGTATTGGGACACCTGCCTTTACACGCACATGAACTTTAATGGCATCCCAGTCTTAGTCCGTAGGGTTCAATATTGAATTGGCCCACCCTTTGCAGCTATAACAGCTTCAACTCTTCTGGGAAGGCTGTCCAAAAGGTTTAGGAGTGTGTCTATGGGAACTTTTGACCATTCTTCCAGAATCGCATTTGTGAGATCAGGCACTGATGTTGGATGAGGAGGCCTGGCTCGCAGTCTCCACTCTAATTCATCCCACAGGTGTTCTATCGGGTTGAGGTCAGGACTCTGCACAGGCCAGTCAAGTTCCTCCACCCCAAACTTGCTCATCCGTGTCTTTATGGACCTTAGTTGTGCACTGGTGTGCAGGCATGTTGGAACAGGAAGGGGCCATCCCCAAACTGTTCCCACAAAGTTGGGAGAATGAAATTGTCCAAGATGTCTTGGTATGCTGAGCCTTCAGAGTTCCCTTCACTAACTAAGGGGCCAAGCCCAACCCCTGACAAACAACCCCACTCTATAATCCATCTCCACCAAATGATACGGACCAGTGCACAAAGCCAGGTCCATAAAGACATGTATGAGCAAATTTAGGGTGGGGGAACTTGACTGGCCTGCACAGTCCTGACCTCAACCTGATAGAACATCTTTGGGATGAATTAGAGTGGAGACTGCGAGCTAGGCCTTCTCGTCCAACATCAGTGCCTGACCTCACACATGCGTTTCATGGTGAGCCAACTCAGTATTGAACCCTACAGACTAAAATTGGGATGATATTAAAGTTTATGTGCGTGTAAATGGCAGGTGTCCCAATACATTTGACAATATAGTGTATAGTACACCGCCCAGTCACTCGGAATTAAGTTCGTTTTACTTAAAGTGACTGTAAACAATCACCTTGTAAAACAACCCATTCAGTTTAAAATAGAAATAAAAGGCAAAACATTGTTGTATAGATATACAAAACATTATTACAAATACCTTTTCCCCCTTTTTTTAAGTGATCACATTCCCTCTGTTCTCAGCAGCGTAAGAGCTGGGAAGAGGAGAAACAACAGTGCACTGAGCTTTCCAGTGAATGGCTGTGCAGAGGGGGGTGTCAGGACAAGTCTGATCATTGGAGGAGAGCACACTGAGTTCCAAGCATAGCTAGACAACTGACCATGCTGTGTTCTCCTGCATAGTGTGGCCAGTTTTTACTAGGAAAGCAGGTGGACTGGCAGGAACACCAGGGATTCCATACAAAGAAAGCAATACAAAGAGAGCAGGATACTTTCTCATACAAGTACATGGTACAGAAGGCATATATCAGGGATATGAAGTGTTGGGGTAACAAACGCTTTAACCACTTGCCGACTGCCTTAACTGGGAAAATACATCATGACTAGGGTTGAGCGAACCCTAACTGTAAAGTTGGGGTTCGTACCGAATTTTGGGGTGTCCGTGACCCAGACCCGAACCCGGACATTTGAAAAAAAGTTTGGGTTCGAGTTCTGGGTTCGGGTATTTGATCACGCATGTTGAATAGCTGCAGGGTGTTGAATAGCTGCAGGGCAGCCAATCAACAAACGTTTCACTGGTTTTCCCTAGAAGCCATCACAGCCATGCCTACTAATGGCATGGCTGTGATTGGCCAGTGCATCATGTGACCCAGCCTCTATATGAGGCTGGAGTCACAGTGCTGCATGTCACATGCTCTCTGGGTAGTGTAGGGAGAGGATGCTGCTGGTGCTGTGAGGGACAGATTGCAGATAGATAGATAGGTAGAGATTACTACTACTACTGATTTTAGGGACTGACTGCAGATAGATAGATAGGTAGAGATTACTACTACTACTGCTTTTAGGGACAGATTGCAGATCTCATCCTGCATTACAGAAAGATCTGACTGGAATAGGTAGAGTCTACTGCATAGAGGGACAGATTATTGTTCTAAAATCATCTCCTAGTTCTATAGGGTCAGGTTCCTGCTGTTGCTTTAAGGGACAGATTATTGTTCTAAAATCATTTTGCAGCCCTCTAGCACTTTCCAGGACTCTTTTACACTTAAGTTACCTCTGGACTTGAAAAGCCGTGTTTTTAATGACATTTTCTCAGGACCTTTCACGATCTCCCGACGTTTTACTAAAATCTTGTTATTAGACAGGGAATGTCGTCGTCGTCCTTGGACTGCGATATCTTGATCCTCTACTA
>BLSH010555554.1:29741-39904 GCA_018402905.1 Glandirana rugosa | reverse complement strand
TCGTTACTGCGGATTCCCGTCATTTTGTGACCGGCTGTGATTGGACACAGCCGGTCACGTGGTAAAGAGCCAATACTATTGGCTCTTTACCGTGATCGGGGTTGGGCTTTGTCCGAGGGACAAGCCCGCCCCCCGATCGCCGCGCTGCGCGCCCCCTGGGGCGCGCGCGAGCGGCGTGCACGCCGCTCAGTCGCCATTGATGTCAGTGACCGGCTGTGATAGGACACAGCCGGTCACGCGGTAAAGAGCCAATTTTATTGGCTCTTTACCCCGATCACGGAAGGCCGGGGTCCCGAGGGACACGGCCGGTCCCCGATCGCCGCGATGCGGGCCCCTGAGGGCCCGCAAAGCGGCGAAAACAAGAGGACGTCATATGACGTCCACTTAGGATGGGGAGTCCACCTTGCCGGCGTATTTTTACAATACGCCGGTAAGGAAGTGGTTAATATAACAATTTGTAATCACTACTTTGCGCAATGTGCTTGTACAACTTCTTTCATAGCTTACACTTTAGTTTTTACCCTCCTCTGTTGCTGGGTCCCACATTCTACAATATTTTGAATAGCATGTGTTCTTTAATAGATTCTCATCATATATATTATAGTAATGTGTAGAAATGAAATATAGATGCCTCACTTACAAGGTTGTTGTTTTTATCTAGGTACTTCTGAGAGTGTTTGAAAATTTTTGTAGGTTCTTTTGATGACTGTGATATTTTAAAATACAAATTTGTAAATATTATCAATTATATTGATAATGCTATTCCATTTACACAGATTCCTGAGATAATCTGAGAGAGTAAATGGGTGCTGAAGCAACAACCATCTGGAAAATGGTAACATCACAGATCAGCATACAAATTTGACAGCACACCATGGATCCCTAAAGTGGTTCTAAATGCAGAAGGTTTTCTACCTTAATACATTCTATGCATTAAGGTAAAAAAACGTTCTGGGTGTAGCTACTTCCCAGCCCCCCTTACAATTACCTGAGCCCCATCTCGATCCAACAATGTGCATGAGAGCAGCGCCTTTCCGAGGTCTCTCTCCTCATTGGCTCAGCCAGCAGCGACAGCCATAGGCTACTGCTGCTGTCAATCACAGCCAGTGAGCGAATGAGGAGAGAGCACGGCTCTGTGTGTGAATTGTCAAAGCCTGCTAGACTGCCTCCATAACAAGAGGTTTGCTATTGGGGGCACTCAGCAGGGGAAGGAGGGGGACCAAAAGGAAGAGGATCGGGGCTGCTCTTTGCAAAACCATTGCACAGAGCTGGTAAATATTACATCTTTTTTTTTCTTTTTAAATTGCAACCATTAGAATCACTTTAAGTGTCACAATGAAAAAGTTCACATCACAACACTTTGGTGTGATGCAGGACCCCTTCCTAAGAGGTCCTTTGTGACAAAGTGGTCTTGCGTGGCCTTGAAACATTGCACTTTTTAGTTGCGATTGGCAGGATCTGTGTTACTGCTTGGCTCACCTGCAGGTGGCACTGTTGCTTTCTACACCTAAGGGTGTAGTTCTGGTGGCCACCAGCAGGTGTCTTCCAGCAGATGGACACACAGATAATCAAGTTGCACCTGTTATGGTCTGCTAGGAGTATATAAGCCTGCCCTTCACTGGGGTTCAGAGCTTCAGTATTGTTTTCTGCAAGCCATTTTCCTGCCTGAGCCTATCTGTCCCCTGTATCTTTGATCCTGATCTGGAGTCCTGTCCCCTGTGACCTGTTTTCTGCTGCTGCTGCCGGCTTCTGTTCCTTGTCTACTGTCTCTGCCAGTATTCTTATGTGTGTTCCCTTATTTGTAAATAGTTAGTTAGTTAGGGCATTTACTGGGTTTCTTGGTTTCTACTATTTTCCGCCTTGCTTGTTTATTGTCACTGGTGCTGGTATTGGATGTGTGTCATCTTCGTAAATAAACATATATTTCACTTAACCATTTGTCCTGATTTCTTTAGGTGCAGCAAATTGATCTGTTTACCCATACTGGATGCTTGCATCCTGACATAATACTGAAGCCATACTATCAGATAGGCTGCAACTGGGAAATTAGGTTTTGGCATTTGTTAATTGGTGCAAGATGCAGTTTGAGGAGGTTGTGTATTTTGCCCTGCTTATAGAAGAAGACAGGGAATATTTCTGCCAAATCTGGAAAAGGAGACAAGGAACAATTGCTGGAATATATCCGTCTGGCTCATTCTCTGGTTGATCAAGGCAGCTGTTTGTTTAAGGAAATCCAGCCCTTCATTCAGATCTGTGCAGAGTTGGCTTGTCTAGCACCCCTATTGGTCTTGATGATTACTCTCCCCCCTTTTGTGTTTCTCAGGTGGAATCTCTTATGTGGCTATTAGAGGATGATAAAACCTATTTTTGGAGCATTACCCTGTATTTTCACTAGAGGCCCTTTATGGATTGTATCAATGCAGTACACTCTTTAGTTAGACAAGGGGATTGTGAATTGATGTTTGTTCAGCCCTTTCTCCAAACTTGGGTGGATCTTTCCTCCTTTATACCAGTTGACATGCACCCATCCACTAGCCACCAATCTGTCCAGAGATCTCTCCCTCCATTGTCCTTAGCAACTCCCCAGACAACCTCATCTGTAACTACTCCTATTTCTATCAGTACTACTTTTACCCCTCTACCCGCTACACATTCTATTCTTAAACCTGCAACCACTTGCAGGGTTCCAGTGTCTAAGCCTTAAAAGAAAAGGAAATTCTTTCCAACCTCTGTCATTCTGCCTTTGTCCTCTCCTGCCTCTACGCCAGCTACTGCAATCCAGCCTGCCATGGTTCTATTGGCTCCAGTTCAGCTTGCCACGACACCTTCTGCTTCAGTCAAACCTGTTACCATACCACTTGCTCCAGCCAGGCCTACAATTACATCTACCACATTGGTTCAGCTCATGAAAATTGGACCTTCTGCTTCTGATCTGCCTGTTGCTGTTCCGCCTGACTGTACTGGTTCTCTGTCCATCACCCAGTTTGTCCCTATGCACTCTTTGCCAGCTAATCAATTTGTTCTCACTGATCCTGTTCATGATGCCCTGCCTGGTGGTCCCGTTCCTGATGCCCTGCCTGTTGGTCCTGTTCCTGATGTCCTGCCTGGTGGTCTCGTTCCTAATGTCCTGCCTGGTGGTCCCATTCCTGATGCCCTGTCTGATCCTGTTGCCCAGCCTGTTGTTCCGGTGCCCGCTGCCATTCCTGCTGTTTTGGTTCCTACTGCCATGCCTGCTGTTCCAGTGCCCACTGCCCAGCCTGCTGTTCCGGTGCCGGCTGCCGTGCCTGCTGCCCAGCCTACTGTTTTGGTACCCACTGCCCAGCCAGCTGTTCTGTTGCCTGCTGCCATGCCTGCTGCCCAGCCTGCTGTTCCGGTACTTGTTGCCGTGCCCAATGCCCAGCCTACTGTTCTGGTACCTGCTGCCCAGCCTGCTGCTCTGGTGCCTGCTGCCATGCCTGCTGCCCAACCTGCTGTTCTGGTACCTGTTGCCATGCCTGCTGCTCAGCCTGCTGTTCTGGTGCCCGCTGCTGTGCCTGCTGCCCAGCCTACTGTTCTGGTACCTGCTGCCCGGCCTGCTGTTCCTGTGCCCACTGCCATGCCTGCTGTCCAGCCTGATGACCTGGTACTCACTGATGACCCGGTGCTTGCTGTTCCAGTGCCCGCTGTCCAGCCTGCTATTCCAGTGCCCACTGTCCAGCCTGCTGTTCTGGTGCCCGACACCCAGCTTGATGACCCGATGCCCAATGCCCAGCCTGATGATCCAGTTCTCTATACCCAACCTGATGATCCAGTTCTTGATGCACTGCCTGATGATCCAGTTCCTGATGACTAGCCTGCCGATCTGGTAACCACGGAACAACCTGATGACCCGGTGCCCGCTGCCCAGCCCAATGACCTGATACCCACTGCCCAGCCTGATGATCCGGTGCTTGCTGATGACTTTGTGCCTGTTGACCAGCCCGATGTCCCAGTGCCTGATGAGCCGGTGCCCGCTGATCCAGTGCTCCCTGATCCAGTGCCTGATGACTCATGCCTGCTGATCCAGTGCCTGCTGCTCCAGTACCTGATGACCCTGTTCCCGCTGATCCAGTGCCTGATGACCCAGTGCTCACTGATCCAGTGCCTGATGACCCGGTGCCTGCTGATCCAGGGCCTGATGACCCAGTGCCCGCTGATCCAGTGCCTGATGACCCTGAACTGTTGATTTAGTACCTGATGACCCTATGCCTGCTGATCCAGTGCCTGCTGCTCCAGTACCTGATGACCCTGTACCCGCTGATCCAGTGCCTGATGACCCAGTGCCTGATTACCGGTGCCCGCTGATCCAGTGCCTGATGACCCTGTGCCCACTGATCCAGGTCCTGATGACCCTGAACTGTTGATACAGCACCTAATGACCCTGTGTCCGCTGATCCAGTGCCTGATGATCCAGTTCCCGCTGATCCAGTGCCTGCTGCTCCAGTACCTGTTGACCCTGTACCCGCTGGTCCAGTGCCTGATGACCCTGTGTCCACAGATACAGTGCCTACTGTTCCAGTACCTGATGACCTTGTACCCGCTAATCCAGTGCCTGATGATCCAGTGCCTAATGAACTGGTGCCCGCTGATCCAGTACCTGATGAACTGGTGCCTACTGCCCAGCCTGATGACCCGGTGCCTGCTGATCCTGTACCTGATGACCCGGTGCCTGCTGATCCTGTACCTGATGACCCAGTGCTTGCTGATCCAGTGCCTGTTGACCCAGTGCCCACTGATCCTGTGCCTGCTGCTCCAGTACCTGATGACACTGTACCTACTGATCCTGTGCCTGAGGACCATGTGCCCGCTGATCCAGTGCCTGATGACCCAGTGCCTGCTTATCCAGTGCCTGCTGCTCCAGCACCTGATGACCCTGTACCCACTGATTCAGTGCCTGATGACCCTGTGCCCACTGATCCAGTGCCTGATGACTGTGAACCCGCTGATCCAGTGCCTAATGACCCTGTGCCTGCTGATCCATTACCTGTTGATGCTTTCCTGCCTGATGCCCAGCTTGCCACTGAATTTCCCCTGCTTTATGCCCAGACTAACTCTGATACCCCTGTGTGTGCACCCACATGGACTGTCAAGTCAAGGAAAGAATGGAGTGTCCGGAAGCCGCTCCTTAAGGGGGGTACTGTCAGGACCTGTGTTACTGCTTGACTCACCTGCAGGATGCACTGTTGCTTTCTGCACCTAAGGGTGTAGTTCTGGTGGCCAGCAGATGGACACACAGATAATCAGGTTGCACCTGTTATGGTCTGCTGGGAGTATATAAGGCCAACCTTCACTGGGGTTCAGGGCTTCAGTATTGTTTTCTGCAAGCCGTTTTCCTGCCTAAGCCTATCTGTCCCTTGTATCCTTGATTCTGATCCGAAGTCCTGTCCCCTGTGACCTGCTTTCTTCTGCTGCTGCTGCTGGCTTCTGTTCCCCTTGTCTCCTGTCTCTACTGGTATTCTTATGTGTGTTCCCTTATTTGTAAATAGTTAGTTAGGGCATTTACTGGGTTTCTTGGTTTCTACTATTTTCCACCTTGCTTGTTTATTGTCACTGGTGCTGCTATTGGATATGTATCATTTTAATAAATGAACATATTTTTCAATTATCCATATGTCCTGATTTCATTAGGTGCAGCCAATTGAACTGTTTACCCTTACAAGATGCTTGCATCCTGGCAGTGATGCAACCTCTTTGGTTAAAAGCTTTTGGATGTCACTTGAGGATCCATGGTGTCCTGGCAAATATGTATTCTGATCTTCAGTGCACACACACCATTTCCTCTGGTAGCAGTATTTTCTGGATGGGTGTAGCAGTTCAGTTCCCATCATGGGTGTAGCTTCAGGGGTTACGGGGTCACAATGGCAACCCCACCCATGCTCCAGGGGGCCTGTTCGGCCTCCTTGTGAAAGACCTGATCTATATGTATCCACCATCCACACCTATCCCCATTCTTATCAGGGGAGCCTCTAGAAATGGTGTGTGCATGGAACCAGAAATGTCGCCACTGTATAATACCACCGCTATTTTGTTGGTTGCACAATTGTTTATCATTTAGTTGTACAGTTGATAGCCAATATGATGATGGTGGTGCTATGTAGCTGCAACACTTCCGGTTCCAGGCTCATTCCATTCCTAGAGGTCCTGCTGATAAGAATTGGAATGATGAGTGTGAGGGAGGACAGAGTGGACAGGTGAGAGGAATAAAGATTGTGGGGGATGTATAGGGTGTGTATTTTCTGCACTGGGGTTTTTGTAATCTATAGGATGTGTACTGAATGAAAGATGTGTGTGTATATATATATATATATATATGTGTGTATATATTCTTTAGTGGGGTTTTATAGAGGTGTATATATTGTAGGGAGGATGCATAGGGTGTATATACTGTATGGGGAGATGTATAAGGTGTATATTCTGTATGGGGAGATATGTAGAGGTGTGAGGGCAGATAAATATAGATCAGGTGACAAGCAGCACTACCCACAGCTAGACCATGGCTAGGGAACAAATCAATGGAGCTTGATCCCCAGTGCTGCCCCTTGGAGGAGGACAATGATCCCTAGTTCTGTCCCCCTGCACATAAACACTGTTCCCTAGTACCATGGGCAGAGCTTGAGGGGTCGCAAGGATCGCAATGGCAACACTGTCCATGCTCCAGGGAGCCTGTGCGACCTCCCTGTCACATTAAGGCAGCCATAGATGGATTGAATCTTGGTGGGTTCAGCAGGAACAAGCTGAGATTCAATCTATCGATGGGCAGGCTGGTTGTACAGACATTGATCTATTGATCAACTTCCGTACAACAATTCTGTTGGATTTTTTACATGCGATCACTGCTGGAAGGCTCCCATTTTGGTGTACTGCAATGATAAAAAATGTAATACATGACAACAGAATCCCAGAGCATTCTGGCATAGCTAAAGACAGAGCACAGCAGTAGCTACCATAAAGTGGGCAGCTTTAAAGCTCCACATGTATGACTGTAACTTAAGATTGAGTCATCCAATAAGACATGAGTTATTAGGTTCAATAATCCACTGGGCAGGTAAATTTTAGCTACTGAGGTCTATAAACAACTGAATATTTATCAACAGAACTTATTGTGAGACTGTAAATGCATGAAAAGAAGCCTAGCCTAAAGTTCAAACTGCTTGCTCCAAAGAAGAATGTTAAATATTAATAAAGCACATCTCGTAATAAAATAAATCATTTTAAAAATGTTATTTTATTAGCCCTGACCATAATAGACAAAAAAGAAAGTCAACAAATACAAAAAAAAACACAAAGGCAGCTCTTTCAACAGGGGAAGCTCTGGATAAAACCTGTAGTGGAGTCTCTCACTGGGTGCTCAGGCTGAAAGGTGTCCATTATTGAACTAAACTTTTGTCCCTGTAGTGTACCTGTATGCTACAATAAAGACTTTATTTTGGATTACTGGAGTTGGCGGCTATATTTCTTCAGATACAAAAAAGAAAGTACTGTATGCGCATTCCCCATAAGATCTATACTAAGACTAGGAATGTGCATTGTTTTGTATACAGAATCATGCATAAACTGTTGTAGTATAACAATACCAAAAACAAAAAGGTACTTTTTAAATTCACTTAAACTTTCAAAATCACCGTGGCTCTCTAGCTGAACACCTAAATGCTTGTGTAGACCTGTAAACTCTTCTCATACGCTTAACTATGTCACTGCCATCTATTTGCTTGTCTCAAGTTCTCCCATATACTTACTTTGTCTAATATGTTGCTTTTGCATAGTTGTCACAACTTGTCTGATCACACCAGCAGTTCCTGGAAGTCACTTTTTTCAATAAAATATGATGTTTGGATTAACTGGCTACTGATTTCTTATTTGTCTATTGCCAAGGTAAACAGCAAAATTGCTACAGAAAAATAGTATGTTTGCTTATTTTCAATAATATTAGAAATAGAAATCTGATTGTAAATAGAATGGTTGATGGAAGTTACAATATTTAAGTCAATCAATGACTCAATCAGTCAATAAATGAGACTAAATCTGGGTACAAGAGGAAAAGAAAATAGTCATGGATGATTAACTAAATAAGTTAAATCAAATGTGACACGGGATAGTTAGCTTTCCTGGTAGATGCGCTTATACGGTGAGTCGACGGCAGATTCTAACTATAACTAATAGGAACTATAATTAAGGGCCTGGTAGTCAACTTTTATTAAAATGACAGAAAGCAAAACAACAGTCCACTATAAAGTTTCCTACGCAGGAGATCTTCTCCAGCTTCAGCAGAATACAAACACTGGAAAATGCAGAGCCACCTGGCTCATAAGCTCACTCAGCTTCAAATGAAGTACCACACTGCTCCTCTTACCTGACTTACCTTAAGCCTCGTACACGCGGTGCGACGGTCATACGTCCTGATGTCCAAAATTGTATGTTGGCTGTTGTGTCTCATGTACTGACATGCACTAAGCTTTCGTACGACCAAGCCTAACATGGTGACGACGAAAGTTTAGGTGCATGTGATTTGTGAGTTAGGAATGTAGGTTTACCCGAACTGACACTTCTGGGCGTTCCTGACTTCTGAGCATGCGTGTGTTGCACGTACAGCTTTGTTGGGCCAACTTCTCTGTACACACGTTAGAACAGCCGTATGATGCCTTGTTGTACGACAAAAGTTTTCTAGTCTGCTCATCCAACTTCTGTTGTACCACCGTTGTACCACCGTTGCACATTGGCTGTTCTAATCGCGTGTACTAACGGTTGGATGATTGTACAACAAGCTGTTGTACGACCGTTGTTGTAAAACCATTGTACCATGTGTAGGGGCCTTAAGTCTCTCTGACTGTGTTGTCCAGCTCTCCCGGAGTACTTGGCTCTCTAGCCTTTAGTCACAGCCCCCACCGCACAGCCCACCTCTGGCCCATGGATTGTGGATTGGGGTTCTCCTGACACCTTGTTAGGAGCCAAACTGACTCCTTGATGACACTCTCTGTCTCATAGCTTCTGGCTCGGCCCTCTGACCCCTCGCGATGAGACCTTGCGTCTGCCCCACTGGGAGCTGTCTCCAAACTGTGAGCTCTGAGCTATCCTCAGACCTGGTATATAATGACCCTGCACACCTGTTTCACTTTAAGCATTATTAAAATCACTGCTCCTGAAAAAAAGATTGATTTAAAACCTTTTTTTTAATTGATACATGTCCCCTAGGGCAGGACCCGGGTCCCCATACACTTTTTAGGGCAATAACATTGCATATAAGCCTTTAAAATGAGCACTTTTGATTTTTCACGTTCGGGTCCCATAGACTTTAATGGTGTTCGAATGTTCGCCCAAAATTTTTGTCTGTTCGCATGTTCTGGTGCGAACCGAAGCGGAGGGTGTTCGGCTCATTGCTATTAAAGATCTGAAATTATGGGGGTTGGAGAAATGTAAGAAAAACTGGAGAGGGAGTAACCTAGTAAGGACTATTAGCCAGAGGGAATAGTGGTGGGTTTATGAATTTGGATCCTTGGCCCCCAGAGGTTTAAATAAGGAATTTGATTTAAATTGTTTTTTAGCAGTTTTTGAAATAGTATTGTAGGTTTGACATTGTATCTAATCCTGATGTAATATGTGAAGCACAGTAATTAGACGCCAATAATATTTTTACTTAATATAGTCTAAGTGGAGTCTAAGTGGAGTTAATCATATTGTTATGTCGCTATGTTAGCAGATTCTGTCATTATATGTATCTGTGTACGAGAATGGGAGGCTGATATAGAATGTTCACATATAGGTAATAATGAAGATGGTAGGCACAAAATAAATGGCCACCAATGTATATCGGGCTGATCCACAGAAAAATGGCGACGATCTCATGTATATAAGCTTATGTTTTTCCCTGCTATAGGAGGTAGTAGCCATTTGAGGCAGCCTGGCCGACTATCCACATTGTTATACCTTTGGATGTACAGTGGTTGATGTTAAAAAGATGATAATTTTGGGAATATACATTATCTCACAAAAGTGAGTACACCCCTCACATTTTTGTAAATATTTTATTATATCTTTTCATGTGACAACACTGAAGAAATTTGTAACATCGTTTCACAGTAAAGAAGTCACAACAGTGTACTTTTCTATATTATTTTATAAATGTTTTTACACTCCCCACATGAGTGAAA
>BLSH010555554.1:4051-19577 GCA_018402905.1 Glandirana rugosa | reverse complement strand
TATAAGTAAACTACATCGCCCAGAATGCATCACTCTCTTGCCACTATCAGAGTCACAGATAAGCCAAACTGGAACACTAGGGGAAACAATTACATTATTTTTAATAGCAGAAAATGTCCTCTTGTTGCCGGGAATGTGTATACCCAGCTCCTGTCTACACCAATAAATGCTGGCGATGTGATGTTGATGATGGGTCCTTGCTCCACATCTGGTGGTCCTGTCCTAAAATCCAAACATTTTGAAAAACTGTACATGACACTATACTAATAGTCATCTCAGAAAATATTGAATTTTCTGCTGCTCAATACCTGCTTCATCATACTCCCATTTCAAAGAAACGCTATCTCAAATCACTAGCGATGTTTATGATAAATGCCACTAGACACTGTGTACCTTGCCATTGACATCCTACAAACATCAAAACGAAAAACGAATGGTATCATAGACTCAACAACATGGAAAAAATAGAAGAACTCATTAGTATCTCACAAGAAAAGATCTCCAAATTTACAATAACATGGTTTAGTTGGCAACACTTCAAGACAACACCTGCATATCCATAGAATGATCAATGCCTTATCAACATGTGAACACTGTGTGAACCCTATTGTGTTAATATTAAGCTTTAACATCCTCCTCCTGGTCCCTAATGAGATGACAATCAATAGAGGGACCACACATTCCTTGCTAAAATAACCTAGCAATTACAATCAATTTTTACCTCATTTGCGAAGAGAGAGGCATCCCCTCACCATCCTTCCCCTTTCTATTCTTCCCCTTCTATCAACCCCCCACCTCTTTATCCCCAACCTCCCTTTCCCACTTATTCCAGAACAACCTTTTTATTACCCTAGCTAATATTATCTCCTAACAGTTGGTCAAAGACCAGAATTTTGTAACATCATTATTAAGCCAAAACCTCTCTACAGATATCTTTCTTATGTACTTTCCAATTTAGCTGATTCCTTTATCATATATCATATACTGTATGTACACACATTTGCTTGTGCCATAACAGCCACCTGCTACTTTTCTTTGTTATATAACTATCCCAATTGTGAAATATGTTCTATGTATGTTTCATCTTCTTCAATAAAATCTTATGAAACAAAAAAAACCTTAACCTTAGTTGCATTTATAATGGGTATAAATTAGTTTTTATAATCTCTGCCGACAAACATTGGTGCTACTTTCAACATATTACAAGAGACCTTTAATAAAAACAACTCTATGTATTAGATTAATTCTACTGATTTATACAGCTGTTAAATGGATTTTCACCTCTGCCTGTGAAGCTTCCTATTAAACGTGAACTTTGTGGACAATATGCTTCTTTTAATTAAATTGGTCAATTGAAATGCACTTTATTTGCACCAAATGCCTTGGCAAACTCAGAAACTACCTGGTAAAAGTAGTAGTGAAATTAGCACTGTGTTGTACAAAACCCGTGCAGAGGGCAGAGCTGTGAGAGGTTCCCATAAGCTCTACCCACTATGAACTGCCTGCACAAGGAAAAAGCTCCTACACAGTGGCAAGGTTTTACACTGCACAGAATTGGTTGAGTATGCCAACATTTAATTAAGAATACACACACCTCTTGTATTTAGACAGTATTTGTTTATTCCAGCATTCAACTTTAATCAAGATAATGGTACATCCAGTAGTAGTTAGGCCCCTTTCACACATATGCAACGCCAGGGCTGGTGCAAGGATTTTTGACACCCCAGGCGAAACCTCATTTTGCTGACCCCCCCCCCCCCCCGGCTCGGCCTGACCTGCGCCCATCAAATGCAGCCTGACCTGCGCCCATCAAATGCAGCTTCATCAGCGCCAATCAATATAGCCTCACCTGTGCCAATCAAATACAGCTTCTTCACCGCCAATCAATACAGCCTCACCTGTGCCCATCAAATACAGCTTCACCAGCGCCAATAAATACAGCCTAACCTGTGCCCATCAAATATAGCTTCACCAGCGCCAATCAATACAGCTAGCCGCAGCTCTCCACTTCACACTGACCCGATCTAGGCAGAGTGGCCCCGGGGCGAGGGGTGGTGCTGCCAGCCACAGCTCTTCTCTGTGATGTCATGCAGAGCAGCCAGTGACGGATCAACAGCGGCCAGGCGCCCTAGGCGGCAGTGTGCCCTAGGAGGCCGCCTACTCCGCCTAGTGGTAGAGCCGGCTCTGTGCAACGCGATTTTACTGCAATTTTTTCAAGATTTTTTGCCGCGATTTTGGATCAGTACGACTTTGGTCCGACTTTGTTGCAACTTTGGCTCAATGAAAACATATTACAAAGTTCTACAGAAGTAGTAAAGAGATCACATCTATATTATTAAGGTGCGATGTGCATGAGACTTTGAGAGTTTAACATTGAAGTCTATGGACCTTAAGTTGCATCAAAGTTGGACCAAAATAACGCAGGGACTACTTTGAAGTCGGTACGACTTGAAAGTCGTACAGATATGAATGGTACTCATTGGAAATAATGGGTTACGACTTGTCATGCGACTTTGTAGTCCCAAATTGCAGGACAACTCGCACAAGTGTGAAAGGGTCAGATTCAGCTGGACTTCTTCTATAAGGTTGAAGACATTTAAGTACAAATGAGTGTAAGGAACATACCTTTGTATTTATAATCACACAGGTTTAATGCAATCACCTTAGAATGTGTCAAGGCAGATGTTGATTGCCCCAGAACAAGACAGTGGATGCGAAAGTTTGTGAAACCACCGTGTTCTAAATACAACATACATAATTCACTCACTATGGTGCCACAATGTTTGGGACACATGTTAGAGTTGCATGTCTGAAGATATGAATTTTTATCAATTTGAGTGCAGAGACATTAAGGCAGATGGTGTTGGTGTGGGTGACAGATAGTGTTGAAAGCCCTTTTCTCTGGTTTAACCACTTAGAGACCATGTTTAACACCTTTTCTTTCCAGGCCATCTTTTCAGTTTTCAGCAATGTGATACTTTGACAATTACCCGGTCATAAAATATTGTACCCACGATCATTTTATTTCCTTTTTTAAAACAGATAGAGCTTTCGTTTAGTGATATGTAATCACCACTGTTTCTTATAGAAAGGAAAAAAGACCAAACATTTTTTTTTTAATGATTCTGGTATAAAACTTTCCATATAATAATCGCTTCTTCATGAATTTAGGCCAAATATATTTTGCTACATTTCTTAAAAAATAAGTTTATATTATTTAGACTGTTTTAAAGTTATACAGTCTATGAGCCATGGTATATATATCTGAAATGTATCATGTTTGTAATTTATCGATGTTCTGACTGCCTCATTTCTTGAGGCCCTAAAATGCCAGGACCATTACCTCCAATGACAATCCAAGCTATTTAGTAAGAGGCACAGTGAGTTTTTTGCAGTTGTACATTTTTGCCACAATTTTCTGTAAAATGAAGAAAGTAAACAAAAGTTGAGTTAATAAGTTATTTCTCACATACAGCACAGGAATACTTACAGTTAGACCCCAAAACACATCATTTCTACTAGTCTTTTTTGACAAACTAGCTGCATAGAGAGGACTCAAAGTCCAAGGAGTGCCTTCAGAATTTCAAAGGGCAGAAATTATTCCTGACTACCTATCACATTTTGGAGGCCCTAGAGCACCAGGAACGAAGACATACCCACAAAATGACCCAGTTCTGAAATAGGATATTTCTAACATGTAGAATGGACATAGTTATAATTATACCTCAAAACACATTGTGTGTGGAAATAGTACAATAGTGAGACTTTTTTTAGAGCCTAGCTGCATAGTAGGGCCCAAAATCCAAAGAGCACCTGTCATGAAACCACATTAAACACTAATGTCTTATCTATTGCCTACCTTGCTGCATGTGTCCAGTTAAAGGCCAGCCTCCCTCACCTGTGTGCTTTAGTAGCCCTCCTCAGCTGGACTCCACCCCTAATTGGGAACATTATATAACACCTGGCAGTGCAAGCCTGCAATGCCGATCAATGTTGTGTGTGTTTGGCTCATTCTCTGTTCATCCCTGCCTGCCCAATCATTGGCTTGTTCTCTGTTTCTCCTGTCTGCTTGTGGCCCTGACCCTTTGCTAGGCCGCTGACTATCCTTTGCTGTTCCTGCTCTGCTGCTTCCTCTCTTCCACCTGTAGCCAGCCCAGCATGAGCTAGGGGGCCAATCCATCCTCACCACCAGAGGCTCTGGCAAATACCTACTGGCTCTTAGACTCCGCACCCTGGGGAAACTGATGCACTAGCTCCCTGTGTTTTTCAGTGTCCATGCTCCAGGGGTCCCTCTTCCCGTACCAGCCAGAACTCATTAGCAGCAGTCAGCTATAAGTCCACAACCTTAGTGGTGAGCTTCGCAAGCCTCGGTACGATTTGCATCCCAGGGGTGTACACCGGTCCCCTGACCCCAGGTGCCATGACAGTTTGATCGGCCATGGACCCAGCTGATGTGCCGCTACCTGCAGATAATTGGCTGCAGGGCATAGTCCACAGACTGGATACCCAGGAGTCTAATCAGACTCAGATGATGCGATTCCTGCAGAATTTGGCATCCCACTTTGACCAGCTGCAGGCCTCCCTAGGTCCTCCAGTCCAACAACCTCCACCACAGCCTGCGGCCATATCAGTTCCAGTCACACTCGCAGCTGCTAACCCAAAACACATCATCTCTACTAGACTTTTTTGACAAACTAGCTGCATAGAGAGGACTCAAAGTCCAAGGAGTGCCTTCAGAATTTCAAAGGGCAGAAATTATTCCTGACTACCTATCACATTTTGGAGGCCCTAGAGCACCAGGAATGAAGACATACCCACAAAATGATCCAGTTCTGAAATAGGATATTTCTAAAATGTAGAATGGACATAGTTATAATTATACCTCAAAACACATTGTGTGTGGAAATAGTACAATAGTGAGACTTTTTTTAGAGCCTAGCTGCATAGTAGGGCCCAAAATCCAAAGAGCACATGTCATGAAACCACATTAAACACTAATGTCTTATCTATTGCCTACCTTGCTGCATGTGTCCAGTTAAAGGCCAGCCTCCCTCACCTGTGTGCTTTAGTAGCCCTCCTCAGCTGGACTCCACCCCAGGCCCTAATTGGGAACATTATATAACACCTGGTAGTGCAAGCCTGCAATGCCGATCAATGTTGTGTGTGTTTGGCTTTGTGTGTTGTTGTTCCTGTTGTATGCTCTGTTTCTATTCCTGTGTGCCGATCTTTGGCTTGTTCTGTCTTTCCCTGCCTGCCTGATACCCCGACCTTTGGCTCATTCTCTGTTTATCCCTGCCTGCCTGATACCCCAATCTTTGGCTTGTTCTCTGTTTCTCCTGTCTGCTTGTGGCCCTGACCCTTTGCTAGGCCGCTGACTATCCTTTGCTGTTCCTGCTCTGCTGCTTCCTCTCTTCCACCTGTAGCCAGCCCAGCATGAGCTAGGGGGCCAATCCATCCTCACCACCAGAGGCTCTGGCAAATACCTACTGGCTCTTAGACTCCGCACCCTGGGGAAACTGATGCACTAGCTCCCTGTGTTTTTCAGTGTCCATGCTCCAGGGGTCCCTCTTCCCTTACCAGCCAGAACTCATTAGCAGCAGTCAGCTATAGGTCCACAACCTTAGTGGTGAGCTTTGCAAGCCTCGGTACGATTTGCACCCCAGGGGTGCACACTGGTCCCCTGACCCCAGGTGCCATGACAGTTTGATCGGCCATGGACCCAGCTGATGTGCCGCTACCTGCAGATGATCGGCTGCAGGGCATAGTCCACAGACTCAGGTGATGCGATTCCTGCAGGATTTGGCATCCCACTTTGACCAGCTGCAGGCCTCCCTAGGTCCTCCAGTCCAACAACCTCCACCACAGCCTGCGGCCATATCAGTTCCAGTCACACTCGCAGCTGCTAACCCGTTGCTATTACCCGCTCCGTCCCATTACCCTGGGGACTCTAAGGCCTGAAGGGGGTTTCTCAGCCAGTGCACCATTCATTCTGAGATTCAGCCTCGAAACTTCCCGTCTGATCGAGCTAATGTGGCCTAGATTATCTCTCTCCTGTCCGGCGAGGCTTTAGTACATTGATTGTTCTTGCCATTCAGTAACTGCCTGTCCGCATTGAAGGTATGGACAGTAGTGGCGGCTGGTGGTCAATATTTTGGGGAAGCGGCAAACTAATGCCATCCAGTCCTAAGGCTCCCTGGCCAATCCAGTCTCAGGACCAGCTTCCTGATTGGCCGGGCGGAGAATCAGGAAGACAATAGCAAATAATAATTTACTATTGTCACACATCTGGGTGAGCTCAGGGCGCCCCGAATCCACCTTTTTTTAAGCCAATTAGAGCCTCCGGCTTAAAAAAAACAATTTGGAATCCATGTGTCCGGCGGCCTGCATGTAGATTGGGAGCCGGGCGCATGGCTTAAGGGGCGGTGCCCCTGCGCTTCTTATGGACAGGCCGCCACTGATGGACAGACAGCTGAAAATCTACAGGATTCTGGCATTGCACCCACAATCTGCTGCTCGCTGGTACAATGCCTTACAGGCTGCAGAGTAAAAAATAAAATAATAAATGCACATTTTTTACCTGCAAAAAGATGTGCGTTTATTATTTTTTATAAAAGGTGATCTTAGCCTTTAATAAGCTATGTGGTGGGTTTACTAAAAGCAAATAGACTGTGTACTTTGCAAGTGCTTGCACTCGTTTTTTTTAGTAAATGTAAACATAGTAAAGCTTCACTTTGTAAAGAATACCCAATCAGGTGCAATGAAAAAAAAAGCAACATTTTTGCTTGCACATGATTGGATTAATTGGCAAAGCTTTACCACATTGTCTAAGCGTTCGGAAAAATTAGTGCAACTGCACTTGCAAAGTGCACAGTCTATGTGTCTTTAGTAAATCCACCCCTATGTTTACAAGTGCTACATTAAGAAATTCAATTTATTAAGAATGGGCTGTCAACACAAAACAATAGATGAAAAACTGAGCATACACTTTTTTTGTAATGTGGTGCACCATATCACACAGCCTGGACTTTGCTATGTGTTGTGGTGGTTTACAGCACACTGCAATATGCATCATTTGGCACCTAATATACTTGTGTGTTGGGATTGGCATACTTTATAAATTGCACCAGAACATACTGATGTGTCATGCGTTACTGAGCATTGTGATACTGCAATATATAGGTGTGAAGCCATCCTAAAAGTACAGCAGACAGTAGAATGTGTTTTGTTTCGTGAAATTCAGCAAGATGCATAGTAACAAAGCTGGTACAAATGAGCAGTAGGTGTTCTCCTGCCTGTACCTGGAAAATTGGTCACTTAAATGGCTTGATGAAAATAGTAATAGAATCTTGGGATTCTACACTATATTCCTATGCTTGGTCAGGCTTCTGATAGCTTCTACCTATTCTCTCAAAAGAAAGTGTATTGAGGTTAAAAACTAGCATAGTAAACAGTAAATGGAGGGATCCCAATAATGGACTTTTAGAGTAATATTACTTATTTCAGACCTGTTTGAGAGCAGAAGTTATCTTCTTTAAAATGTTTTCCATTCAATCCATTAGTGGCCATTTATATTTTTAAGTATGAGCAGCTTCATAGAAATTTACAGTAGATTCCATTTAATTTAAAAAAAAATCTTCTTTTAAGGCATTCAAGCACCTGGCTCAAAATGATTGCACAACTCTATCAGCTTCACCTTTAAATGAACCATTTTATGAATCATGAAGTTTCACATCTGCCATGATATTTTTGACATTTCAAAAGGATTACTATTTATCTCTTTACTGTGTTGTTTTTAAATGTAAATAATAAATCAAACTGGGTAAGAGTGCAAAAACTGTAAGCTGTAATTTCTAAGCATGTCCTTACTTCCCCCTTCACCACAAGCTGACAACAGCAAAGACTTTGCATTTTGATACCCTGAACTGCTAAAGATGTTTCTCTTATTTTGGTATATATTTTTTTTTCATGTGACAACACTGAAGAAATTACACTTTGCTACAATGTAAAGTAGTGAGTGTATAGCTTGCATAACAGTGTAATTTGCTGTCCCCTCAAAATAACTCAACACACAGTCATTAATGTCTAAACCACTGGCAACAAAAGTGAGTACACCCCTAAATGAAAATGTCCAAATCGGGCCCAATTTGCCCTTTTCACTCCTTAGTGTTGCAAGGTCTCAGGTGTGAATGGGGAGCAGGAGTGTTAAATTTGGTGTTATCGCTCTCACTCTGTCATACTGGTCACTAGAAGTTCCACATTGCACCTCATGGCAAAGATCTCTCTAAAGGATCTGAAAAAAAGAATTGTTTCTCTACATAAAGATGGCCTAGGCTATAAGAAGATTGCCAAGACCCTGAAACTGTGCCGGAGCACGGTGGCCAAGCCCATTGAGCAGTTTAACAGGACAGGTTCCACTCAGAACAGGCCTCACCATGGTCGACCAAAGAAATTGAGTGCATGTGCTCGTGCCCCCCAACTGCCTGTCCGTAAATCACTGCCTATTTACAGTGATTCACGGAATAAAGCCACACTGTCGCCGTAAATAGGAAATGCGTGGGAAGTGGTTAAAGAAGCTGAGGGTAAAGGTGATGGACTGGCCAAGCATCTCCAGACCTAAACCCTATTGAGCATCTGTGGGGCATCCTCAAATGGAAGGTGAAGGATCGCAAGGTCTCTAACATCCACCAGCTCTATGATGTCATCATGGAGGAGTGGAAGAGGACTCCAGTGGCAACCTGTGAAGCTCTGGAGAACTCCATGCCTAAGAGGGCGAAGGCAGTGCTGGAAAATAATGGTGGCCATACAAAATATTGACACTTTGGACCAAATTTGGACATTTTCACTTAGGGGTGTACTCACTTTTGTTGCCAGTGGTCTAGACATTAATAGCTGTGTGTTGAGTTATTTTGATGGGACAGAAAATTCACACTGCTATACAAGCTGTATACTCACTAGTTTACATTGTAGCAAAGTGTCAATTCTTCATTTCTTCAGTGTCGTTACATGAAAAGATATAATAAAATATTTACAAAAATGTGAGGGGTGTACTCGCTTTTGTGAGATACTGTATATGCTATATATATATATATAAATACACTGTATTGTCAAAAGTATTGGGACACCTTTACACACACATGAACTGTAATGGCATCCTAGTCTTAGTCCGTAGGGTTTAATATTGAGTTGACTCACCCTTTGCAGCTATAACAGCATTTGGGAAGGCTGTCCACAAGGTTTAGGAGTGTGTCTGTTGGAATGTTTAACCATTCTTCCAGAAGCACAATAGTTAGGTCAGGCACTGATGTGGATGAGAAGGCCTGGTTCGCAGTCTCCGCTCTAATTCATCCCAAACATGTTCTATCGGGTTCAGATGAGCACTCTGTGCAGGGCAGTCAAGTTCCTCCACCCCAAACTCGCTCATTCGTGTCTTTATGGACCTTGCTTTGTGCAAAAAAGCCAAAGCGTTTTGGGAGAAATGGATCCCCCCTTCATCAGGGCTGTGATAGTAGATGTTATTGGAGCATAACTGGAACTGGGATGTGGTTAAATATGATGATCTGAAATGTGAATGCATATAATGGTCCTCACATCCTGGTTCCAGGTCTGTTTCAATCACATCTACCATTACAGCCCTTATGAAGGGGGGATGCATTTCCCCTGAAACACATTGGCTTTACCTGTTACCTGTGAACTGTCAACTTCCATAAACTTCTTAAATATACCCTCCGTTGTGATGAACTTTTATACTGAGTGAGCCTACATACCCATCCATAAATGCAAAACACTCTGGGAGAGGCATCACCTGTTTTATTTTTTTTTTACTTTAACATAATCCATGTATTATAATTTATATTGTAGGCAGCAATGTTACTTGACAATGAGGGACCATGTTTAAAAGCCCAATATGTATATACATGGAAACTGGGCACCATTAGCTTTTACAAAGTAGAAATAATTATCCTATATGCAGTCAGACAAAACAATATATTGGTTTCCTGGGCATTATCTATAAAGAACCTTAATGGTGTAATAATAAAATACATTCTCTCACAGTGGCAGAGTAATAGCATTTCTTGATGTTCTATCTGGAATGCAATGACATCAGAAACCTATCATCAGTGGAGAACAAAGTGCCTTAAAAATGTATGGCTAGAGATTGTATACAGACATGGAAGAGTAATAGTGGCTGATATATTAAAAAAAAAACGTTTGAGCTGTTTGCAAACACAGAATTGGTAGACAAAGACAAAATTGCTTGTTTTCTCTCTTGTCACTTTTCTAGATTTTTTAATACTTTGCTCTCACAGAGTCATTACCTGACACAATTATTCTTTCAAAGTTAATTACAAGATAGCCTAATTATATTTGATGATTAATGAAGAAATGAGCAGGGAAGCAATATAACCCAGGGACCATTGCTTTTATAAGATAAGTCCGTTTCTGTAATTAGAAATAGAGGAAGAAATGGGAAAACAAGATTGTCACTAGGGCAAACTGAATGAGAAAACACATTTGAAAGAGCTGATCTGAATAGTAAAAATAATCAGGGTTATGCTTGTGGGAGAAACAGAAAAATAATGTCATAGACAGGAGCATGTCAGGATATGTTGGACCTCTAAATCTATTTAAATACATTTATAGCTAGTCATACTTCTTACAAAGCCTTTGTAATATTGTACCTCAAATGCTTGTTTGAGAAACAAAAACTGGCTTCAAATTTGGTGTCCATGGACCATTGACATTGTTTTTTCCCAGTCCTTGGAAATTTTCTAGTAAAAAACCAACCACTGATTGATAGAGTGGGTTGTCTATGGAGCATAGTATTCTGGGACGTAAAACTCTAACGGATAAACTGTAGTCTATAGATGTTAGCTTGTTCTCCATGGAGTGAACTTGGTAATATGAATAACTGGCTGTAACACAGACATATGGACATGTAGGGTACATCCATATATTCAAATATAACAATCTGCTGAAGGAAAGCTCTTTTGTCTCATTAACAAAATTACTGCAGCTATACATTATTTAATAAATCATTAACACTACAGTCCAGGCAAAAGCTAAATGCTCAAATAAAATATATGTGAAATGTTATCTGTTAAAAGAGTTGTATTTCTTTCTATCCATTCCTGAGATTTACAATGCCCCTTGCACAGCATAGCCATGTGGATCACACTACATATAGTTAAAGGAACAGTAGACCGATGAGGTCATCCCTCTGCTCACTCAACTCTCTTATCATTATCTTCCTTATAAAAACATTTGCATGGATCACTTCTGATTGGCTCCCAGTCCTGCCCCTCTCTCTCCTAGTGCATGAAAGACTAGGAGGCAATTAAAGGCAATTAGTACCATAGTAACATAGTTAGTCAGGTTGAAAAAAAAGACACTCAAAGTCAATTCAATCAATAACAGAAAACCTCCACATAAGGAATCCTGGGTCTCTTTGTTTCTCTATGCAAAGCAGGCAGACTGTGACTGGTTGTGACTGGTTGAAAACATCACAGCATCCGGCTTCACGAATCCGCTCAACAGCCATCAGCTTTGTTGCAATCAGTGGTCTGGGTCTTTGCAGGAGTTATGCAAATATGAAAATGCCTTGATGAGTAGCTGCCAGTATGGAGGAAAGAGCTTTCATAGGCAGGCTATAATTCCATGCAGACCATCCTAGGTAATACTAAGTAGGGATGGGCCCCCCCAGGTTCAGTTCGCACCAGAACTTGTGAACAGGCAAAAAATGTTGCGAACACGTGAACCCTATTAAAAGCAATGGGGACTCGAACATGAAAAATCAAAAGTGCTAATTTTAAAGGCTTATATGCAAGTTATTGCCATAGAAAGTGTATGGGGACCTGGGTACTGCTCTAGGGCACATGTATCAATGCAAAAAAAAACATTTTTAAATCAATCGTTCTAATGATTAAAGTCAAAAAATTTAAAATGAAATATTCCTTTAACCACTTCAGGCTCGGAAGGATTTCCCAGGTTAGAACCACAGCACTTTTTGCGATTCGGCACTGCGTCGCTTTAACTGACAATTGCGCGGTCGTATGACATTGTACCCAAACAGAATTTGCGTCCTTTTTTTCCCACAAATAGAGCTTTCTTTTGGTATTATTTGATCACCTCTGCGTCACTTCTGATCACCGCTATATACAAAATAAGAGCGACAATTTTGCAAAAAAAAAAACAGTTTTTCTTACTTTTTGCTAAAATCCAAAAAAAAAATAAAAAAACATTTTTTTTCATCGGTTTTGGCTGATTTATATTCTTCCTCATATTTTTGGTAAAAAAAAATCACAATCGGTGTTTATTGATTGGTTTGCACAAACGTTGCCGCGTTTACGGATGATGAGAATTAATTTCTGGGGGTTTTTTTTTATTTTTTACTATTAATGGCGGCGATCTGCAATTTTTAGCGGTAATGTGATATTGGGGTGGACATGTCAGACATTTCTGACACTTTTTTGGGACCAATGACATTTATACAGTGATCAGAAATTTAAATGTCCACTGATTACTGTGTAAATGTCATTGGCAGGGAAGGGGTTAACCTGCAGGGGGAGATCTAGGGGTTAACTGTGTTCCCTAGGCGTGTTCTAACTGTGGGGGGGCTGGGCTACCATGGGCATAAGAGATCTAACTGATCCCAGTGACAGGAATCAGTAGATCTCCTATGCCCGCACTGACAGAACGGGGAACCGCCATGTTTACATCGGTGGTTCCCCGTTATTTTGCTGTGGTCGCTCATCGCAGCTCGCCAGCGGACCTCGGGTACACCCGAGCCACGGGCACACTCCTCCAGAGTATGGCGTGCGCGCCCCCTAGCGGCCACTCTGCAAATCACCGCTTATTTACGGCGATTCGCGGGACACGTCCACACTGCCGCAGTAAATATACCGTGTGGAAGTGGTTAAATATCATGCCTGGGTTGTCCCCTTAGTCTGCCTGTAAAGTGGTGCATATGTGCGATGTTTACAACAGTGCCATCACAAAATGACATTTGTAAAGGAAAAATTGTCATTTAAAATCACTCGTTGTTGTAATGTATTTCCGGTTCCCGGCAATATTGATAAAAATCACTGAAAAAGCATTGCGTTGGGGGTCCCCTGCAGTCCATACCAGGCCCTTCGGGTCTTGTGTGGTTATTAAGGGGAAACCTGCACCGAAACTTAAAAAAAAATTGCATTGGGGTCCCCCCAAAGTCTGTACCAGACCCTTCAGGCCTGGTATGTATTTTAAGGGGAACCCCACGCCAACATTTTAAAAAAATGCATAGGGGTCCCCCCAAAGTCCATACCAGGCCCTTCAGGTCTGGTATGGATTTTAAGGGGAACCCCACACTAATTTTTTTTTTTTAATGGAGTTGGGTCCCCCCAGAATCCAAACCAGAACCTTATCCGAGCCTGACATGGCAGGAGGTGGGTGGGGACAATCGAGCGCCCCCCTCCGAACCATACCAGACCAACGCCCTCAACATGGAAGGGTGCTTTGGGGTCCCCAAAGCACCTTGTCCCCATGTTGATGGGGAGAAGGGCCTGATACCCACAACCCTGGCTGGTGGTTGTGGGGGTCTGTGGGTGGGGGGCTTATCAGAATCTGGGAGCCCCTTTAATAAGGGGACCCCCATATCCTGAGCCCCATGTCAATGGGTATGGGGTACATTGTACTCCTACTCATTCACCAAAAAAGGAGTGTAGTGGTACAAAAAACAGTAGACGTATTTTGACAAGTCCTTTATTGTAAAATAGCTCTTTTTCTTCCTTTCTTCTTTCTTCAGCTTTCTTGCTCCATCTTCTCCTGCCCGCTCCTTCTTCTGGTCTTCTGCTTCTTCTTTCGGTCTTCTTCCTTCCTCTCATCGTCTTCTTCTTCTTTTTCTTCTTTCACCGCTGCTGCTGCCGCTGCTGTGCCGTCCAGAGGTGACTCCCAAAATGGACGGTCTTCAGTTTGACAGTTATTTTATAAGAAGGGGCAGGGCCACCCAGTGATGTAAATGGGTGACCCCACCTCTCTGACGTCACATGATGTCAGAAGGGGCGGGTTCACTCAGTTATGTCACTGGTTGGCCCTGCCCTTACCTCTAAAATAACTGTCAAACTGAAGACCACCCATTCTGGGAGTCGCCTTTGGATGGCATGGCAGCCGCGGTGAAAGAAGAAGAAGACGAAGACGACGAGAGAAAGGAAGAAGAACGAAAGAAGAAGCAGAAGACCAGAAGAAGGAGCGGAGCAGGAGAAGATGGAGGAAGACCGAAGGAAGAAAGAAGAGCTATTCTACAATAAAGGACGTGTCAAAAACTGTCTACTGTTTTTTGTAACCCTACTACACTCCTTTTTTTGGTGAATGGGTAGGGACCATACTCATTCATATGGGGGGTGGAGATCTCTCTTATTAAAGGGGGCTTCCAGATTCCGACAATCCCCTGAAGATAGACCTGAAGGGCCTGGTACGGACTTTGGGGGGGCCCCTACACCATTTAAAAAAAATTGGTGAGGGGTTCCCCTTAAAATCCATACCAGACCTGAAGAGGCAATTTTATTTTTTAATTTTGGCACAGGGCTCCCCTTAAAATCTATACCAGACCTGAAGGACCTGGTTTGGATTTTGGGCCCCCCCCCCATCATTTTTTTTTAAATTTTAAAGCAGGGTTCCCCTTAAAATCCATACAAGACATGAAGGGCATGGTTTGGATTTGGGGGGGGACCCCCACGCAATTTTTTTTTTAATTTTGCCGCGGGGTTCCCCTTAACCACTTAAGGACAGAGTCTCTTTCTGAGATTTGGTGTTTACAAGTTAAAATCAGTTTTTTTTAACCACTTCAGCCCCGGAAGGATTTCCTGCTTTAGGACCGGAGCCCTTTTTGCGATTCGGCACTGCGTCGCTTTAACTGACAATTGCGCGGTCGTGCGACGTTTCGGTCCCGTCAGGGGTATGTCAATCTTGTGCGGGTCCCTTGTATGAATTGGGAATCTCGCGGGGGACGTCCAATTGGGGAAGTGACGGTTACCGTAAATGTGTCATTAGTCACGTAAAAATATCGTGACTAGCGACATATTTACGGTTACCAGGGTTTTTTCACAGTTTTACAAGGCTGTACAGGCGACTTTATAACGTCATGGCGATTTTTAGCGTCTAGCGGCGGTAATGATCATTTTTTTTTTTTTTTTTGGGGTTTTTACTTAAGAGTAGTAGACATTTGCACTGGTGAAAACGCGTTTGGTTAGTTATTTGCGGCTAACGCTAAAAAAAATAGCGTTTATACTCCTTCTTACATTTAGCCGGTTTTTTCCACTTTTTTTTAAAAAAAAATATAAAAAAAAAAACCTAAACATAAAATCGTTTTTCATTCTTTAAACCCCAAAAAACGTTTTAACAGCGAGAAGAAAACAAATATCGCCGCTAGTCTTTACTGCGTCTCCCCTAGTTTATGGTGGTTTTCTTTCGAGATAAACACCCTTTTTTTCCTGCGTTTAAAGCAAACCCATGTTGCAGCGTGCTGGCGCGTTAACAGTCAATTTCGCTGCGT
>BLSH010555541.1:30920-46597 GCA_018402905.1 Glandirana rugosa | reverse complement strand
ACCCCCTTCCTGCCCCCCCTAAATACCGGGCACTTTCACCCCCTTCCTGCCCCCCCTAAATACCGGGCACTTTCACCCCCTTCCTGCCCCCCCTAAATAACGGGCACTTTCACCCCCTTCCTGCCCAGACCATTCTTTAGCTATCAGTGCGGTTGCACTTTGAATGACAATTGCGCGGTCATGCAACACTGTATCCAAATTAATTTTTTTATCGTGTAGAGCTTTATTTTGGAGGTATTTAATCACTGTTGGGATTTTTATTTTTTTTACTAAAAAATAACAAAAAAGGCCAAAAAATTTGAAAAGAAAAAAAAAGTTTTTCTTATTTTCTGTCAGTAAATTTTGTAATTTTTCTCTTTCACTGATGTGCGCCGATGAGGCTGCACTTATGGGCACTGATTAGGGGACACTGATGAGGAGGCACTAATATGCCACACTGATGGGAACTGATAAGTGGCACCGGTGAGCACTGATAAATGCCACTGGTGGGCACTGATATGCGGCAGTGGTGGGCACTGATGGGCGGCAGTGGTGGGCACTGATGGGCAGCAGTGGTGGGCACTGATAGGCGGCACGGATAGGCAGCACTGATGGGTGATGCTGGTGGGCACTGATGAGCAGGCACTGATGTGCACAGATGGAAGGCATTGACTGGCATCATTTATGGGAACTGATTGGTGGCACTTATGGGCACTGATTGGTGGCACTAATATGCACTGGTTGGTGGCACTGCTAGGGCTTTGCTGTAATCAGGGTACTGATGATCAGCAAAGCCCTAAATAACATGGCTGGGGGGTGCCCTGACCCTGCCTGTGAAGTGGCACATCTGTGCGATGTTTACAACCCACCACAGCAACATTGACTTACACAAAGAAAATGGCGGCTCCCAGACGCCATGGATTCCAATCCTCTGTACCAGACCCTTATCCTAAGTGAGGCTCTGGTATAGATGTCACTGTGGGACCCCCACATGCTAAAAACAAAACAGTGTGAAGTCCCCCCCAACCAGACCCTTCAGGGGGAGCCCAACACGAAAATCAAGAAAAAATTGGGGTCCCCCAAAAATCCATATCAAACCATTATCTATGTATGAAGAAAAGGGGGGGAAGCATGCGCCTCCCTCCTGAACCATGCCAGGCCACACCTGCAGGGGCAGCCCCCCAGTAAAAGCACCTCAATCCCCAATTTGATGAGGACAAGGGCCTCTTGCACACAACCCTGGCTCAGTGATTGTGGGGGTCTGTGGGCGGAGGGCTTATCAGAATCTGGAAGCCCCCTGTAACAATAAGGGGGCTACCAGGCACCGCTTTCCTCAAGTGAATGAGTAGGGGCTGCACAGCACACAACCCATTCACCAAATGATGTAAACTGAAAAAACACAAACACAATTTTTGACAAAACCCTTTAATAAAAAAAAACCACATCCACCATCAATCGCGCCGTCCAATGATGAGACCCACATCAGGCACGATGCCCATAGAAAACAACGCCCTAGATGGCATATTTCCTTCGCTTTGCTCCCAATGAATGACAGCTGTATGGCAGCTCATTGATTAAAAGGGGACATCTTTGGTCAATGACATCACAGGGATCCATCAGCACAAACCCAACAAACAAAGACAAAATTCACCCGTGGGACTTTAATTGAGGCCAACAAAGATGATGGTAAACAATGGTATTTGGGCGTAAATCATGTGACCTTCTCAAGTTGTACCAATAAAACCATTCCTTTCACCAACGATGTCCTTGGCCTCATAGTTACAGTCAGTGAGGCTGAAACAAGACTCAAGTCCATCAACTCCAACCCATGTGTGCTTTTATGTCAGTATTACATTTTATGTCCCTCAATGTTGGGGTCCCTTAGGTGTGCATCTAATCGTTTTTGGAAATTATCGATGCTCCCGGCAGAAACCACTGCTTGTGGAAGAGAATTCCACATCCTCACTGCTCTTGCCGTAAAGAACCCTCTACGCATTTTAAGGTTAAACCGCCTTTCCTCTATTCTCAGTGAATGGCCGCGTGTCTTCGTGTGGCTCCCTTGCGCTGAATAGTTTTGTCCCCATTGTGGGGTCACCAGTGCAGGATTTGTACATTGAGATCCCCTCTCATCGTCTCTTCTCCAGAGAGAAGAAGTTCAGTGCTGTAATCTTTCCTCATAACTGAGCTCCTCCAATCCCTTAATCAGCTTTGTTGCCCTTCTCTGAACCCTCGCCAGTACCAGGACCTCCTTCCTGAGGACCGGTGCCCAGAACTGGACGGCCTCACCAGAGACTCATAGAGTGGGAGAATTATTGATTTATCCCTGGAGTTGTTCCCTTTCCTGATGCCAACACTTTGTTGGCTTTGCTTGCAGCAGCTTGGCATTGCTGAGCCTCTCCTCTACTAGGGGACCCCCAGGTCCTTTTCCATCCTAGATTCCCCCAGAGGCTCTCCCCATAGTGAGTAATTTGCGTTCTTGGTACCCAAATGCATTATCTAACATTTTTCTACATTAAATCTCATTTGCCACCTCTCTGCCCACCCCATTAATTTATTCAGATCTTCTTGCAAAGTTTCCACATCCTGTGGAGAATTTATTGCCCTGCTTAGCTTGGTGTCATCCGCAAATATTGAGATTGAGCTCCTCACCCCGTCCTCCAAATCATTTATGGATAAATTGAATAGGATTGGTCCCAGGACAGAACCCTGGGGAACCCCACTTTCTACACCGGACCATTCTGAGTGCTCCCAATTTATCACCACCCTCTGGACTCCCCCTGTAGCTCATGCGCCCACCTCATTCAGAGTCCCAAACCTCCCTTTTTTGTACCGGATATGGAGGGACTCCTTTCTCCTTTATTCCCGTCTTTTATCCACCTTTATGGTTTCCAGAAATCTGCAGCCAATTTTTTTTCTCCAGAAGTTTAAGGATCTGTAGAAGGATTGGGGATTGTGGAAGAGTTAGAAAAGCCGCTCACCCTCCATGACCTCCAGCTTCTTCCTCAGGGTCTCTGTGGGGGGAGGAGCATCAGAAATCAAAGTGGCCGGAATTCTTTGTGGTTCTGATGAGGAGAAGATGGAAGGTCCATGGTCACATGACTGAGAAGAGCTCCCACCTCACAGACAGCGTTCTTCACACCGCCTTAAAGGGGAACTCCATCTTCAGGTGAGGTGACAGTCACAGCATCCTTTTCTTCTGTCTGATGATGGCGGCGGCAAGAAGACAACTCTGCTGATTTGCTGTCATTTGCAGCTATGAAAATTACAGTTATAATAAAAATACTTTATTATTATTATTATTATACACAATTTATATAGTGCCAACAGTTTACGCAGCGCTTTACAAGGGGGGAGGCAGCACAATTACAATGCAGTTCAATACTTTATTAGATGACAAATATTTTTATGACGCAACTTTCCACAGATAGGAAATATGGCCGCCCGTCCTACATCATTATATATACAGCCCTGACCGCCATTCACCGCACACCAATCTCAGCGCCAAAGGAGAAGAGTCACATCCTCTATACATGTATAATAATAGTGTGTGACTGTGGGGGAGGGGACATTAGAGTGTAAGCTCCTCTGGTACAGAGACTGATGTGACTGTGGGGGGAGGGGACATTAGAGTGTAAGCTCCTCTGGTACAGAGACTGAAGTGACTGTGGGGGAGGAGACATTAGAGTGTAAGCTCTTCTGGTACAGAGACTGATGTGACTGTGGGGGGAGGGGACATTAGAATGTAAGCTCTTCTGGTACAAAGACTGATGTGATCGGCTCAGTGATGTCTATACAGCACTGCGGTATATGTCAGAGCTATATATATATTTACACACACACTGTATTGTCAAAATACTTTAATGGCATCCCAGTCTTAGTCTGTAGGGGGCAGTATTGAGTTGGCCCTCCCTTTGCAGCTATAACAGCTTCTCCTCTTCTGGGAAGGCTGTCCACAAGGTTTAGGAGTGTCTATGGGAATGTTTGACCAATAGGATTCCATTAAAGTTCATGTGCGTGTAAAGGCAGGTGTCCCAATACTTTTGGTAATATTGCGTATATATAATGTATATGGCTCTGACATATACCACAGTGCTTTACAGAGAATCCTGAGCCATTCCTATCACTCTCATATCCCAATCACATTTATGCAGACAGTCGATCGCCCTATCAGAATGTGATTGGGTTGGGGGAGGACATAGATATATTTTCAGGGTGGAAATTTGTCCTCTTCTCTGGCCCAGTCGTACGATGAAGTGGATCCAACTGTTCCGGTAAGAGTCCAATGTATTTATCTATTGGTCATATGAGGTTGCATTGTCCAGTCATCCTCACCTCTTGCCTTTTGAGGTTGAAGAAGATTCCACTTGGATTACCCTTTTATCGATATTAGAGTTGAGCAAACCTGAACTGTCACATGCTCTCAGGATAGTGTATGGAGAGGATGCTGCCGGCGCTGTGAGGGACAGATTGCAGAACATCTCATCCTGCATTACAGAACAATCTGATACTGGGCTAGGTAGAGGCTACTGCTTAGAGGGACAGATTATTCTTCTAAAATCATCGCCTACTCCTATAGGGAGAGGTTCCTGCTGTTGCTGTAAGGGACAGATTAGACCGGACTCATACAGCCATTGGTATACTTGTTTTTTTGAATAGGCCTCAATATTTTGGGGGCTACCCCAATTATAAACAAACAAAAAACATACAGTGTTGGCTTCCTCCTCCTCCTCCTCCTCCTCTTCCTCCTCTTCCTCCTCCTTCTCCTCCTCCTCCTCCTCTTCCTCCTCCTCCTCCTCCTCTTCCTCCTCCTCTTCCTCCTCCTTCTCCTCTTCCTCCTCCTCCTCCTCCTCCACCACCGCCACTTCCACCTACACTGCCACAGTCACGGCCTAGTCAACCTCTAGGCTCCTCCTTCCCATTTTTTATTTTTTTATTTGATTTTAAGTTATTTCCCTATCACCATTTGTTTGTAGGGCACTTGCCCCACTCTTACCCCCATTTTCCTTCGTTTTGCAGTCCTCTAGCACTTTCCAGGACTTTTTTACAGCCATTTTTGTGCCGAAAAGTTCGGGACCCCATTGACTTCAATGGGGTCCGGGGTCAAGTTCGGGTCAAGTTCGATACCAAACCCAAACTTTTTTGCGAAGTTCGGCCGAACCTGCAGAACCCAAACATCCAGGTGTTCGCTCAACTCTAATCGATATCACCCTTTTTCACTATTTTTATTATTGATTTTTCACCTTTTATCCATGGGAACGTTGGGGTTGAAGGACGATTTATGAGGCTTATTGCCTTCATCCTTTGTATTATTGGATGAAATGCGCATTCACCTTTGTGCATCCGACATGGGCCATGTGCAGCGCCCTCCACACCTCATTGGCTCTTTGGATTGGTAGCTTGAAGCAGATTGGATCGGCGGAGTTTCTGAGCGCAGATCCCGGCTGCCAGAACATTCCTGCAAAATCTCATTCCAGTCTTCTTCTGTTTGGAGATTTAAATCCCCGGCTCGCCGGTTGTAGCGGCTCGGAGGAACCGCTGTGATTGGCTGTTTGACTTGGCGCTTCTCCACCGCAAGCATTAATATCTATAAATATCCGGGAATAATCTCCGGGCAACGCCACTAACAACTGCGCAATCATTTCCATGCATTTCTAGAATTGGGAAGGTGATGTAAGGTCTAAATATAAAATCACACTTTTTTTACATTTTTTCCCATGATCCTCGGTGTCAGTAAAGCTCCGTCTATGAAACCCTAAAATAATAAATTTCAGCTTTTACTGGGATACTTGTTAAAAATGCAATATCTCTATCTTATATATGAACAATGTTTATAAACAATGTTACTTTGTATCTCTCTATCTCCTGTCTGATCAATGTTTATAAACAATGTTACTTTGTATCTCTCTATCTCCTGTCTGATCAATGTTTATAAACAATGTTACTTTGTATCTCTATCTCAGATTCTGTATGGGATATCCACATCTCGGATGCTTCAGTAGGTCACAGTGCATGTTGGCATTCATGGTTCCCTCAATGATCTGTAGCTCCCCAGTGCCGGCAGCACTCATGCAGCCCCAGACCATGACACTCCCACCACCATGCCTGACTGTAGGCAAGACACACTTGTCTTTGTACTCCTCACCTGGGTGCCGCCACACACGCTTGGCACCATCTGACCCAAATAAGTTTATCTTGGTCTCATCAGACCACAGGGCGAGGTTCCAGTAATCCATGTCCTTAGTCTGCTTGTCTTCAGCAAACTGTTTGCAGGCTTTCTTGTGCATCATCTTTAGAAGAGGCTTCCTTCTGGGAGACCAATTTGATGCAGTGTGGGGCGTATGGTCTGAGCACTGACAGGCTGACCCCCCACCCCTTCACCCTCTGCAGCAATGCTGGCAGCACTCATACGTCTATTTCCCAAAGACAAACTCTGGATATGACGCTAAGCACGGCACTCAACTTCTTTGGCCGACCATGGTGAGGCGCTGTTCTGAGTGGAACCTCTCCTGTTACACCGCTGTATCGTCTTGGCCACCGTACTGCAGCTCAGTTTCAGGGTCTTGGCAATCTTCTTATAGCCTAGGGGCCATCTTTATGTAGAGCAACAATTCTTTTTTTCAGATCCTCAGAGAGTTCTTTGCCATGAGGTGCCATGTTGAACTTCCAGTGACCAGTATGAGAGAGTGAGAGCGATAACACCAAATTTAACACACCTGCTCCCCATTCAAACCTGAGACCTTGTAACACTAATGAGTCACATGACACCACGGAGGGAAAATGGCTACTTGGGCCCAATTTGGACATTTTCACTTAGGGGTGTACTGACTTTTGTTGCCAGCGGTTTAGACATTAATGGCTGTGTGTTGAGTTATTTTGAGGGGACAGTAAATTTACACAGTTATACAAGCTGTACACTCACTACTTTACATTGTAACAAAGTGTCAGCTCTTCAGTGCTGTCACATGATGGGAGGGGTGTACTTACTTTTGTCACATGAAAAGATAGAAATCACCCCCCAGTACAAATACCCCCCAAAACTGGAATTTCTGGAAAGTATGGAGTTTGAGGTTTTCACCATGGAGAATTTTCTGAAGTTGTAATTTTTCATCACAAATTTTTTGGGAAAATGAAGAAATTAAATATTTATTTGTTTACATTTTTCCCATCTGCCGGTGTGGCGGTCATCAGGGACCCTTGCTGCTCTCGGTATCTAAAAATGGATATTTTTTTTAACATTTTTCAAACATTTGTGTTTATTTATATTTTTTACATAAAATTTATTGGTTTTCACTAAGACGTATAACGGAAAATATGGTCGCCACCAACATGAAATACAGTAAAATAAGTAATAACCGGGGGCAATATTTGGAAGCGGTGCCACGGCAGAGAATTACATTTGTTGTCACACGCGGTCACCAGAGCAGCACAGTGACACCGCACTGCCCTGGGGAGGGGGTCAGCATTTGTTATTTTACATTGTGATTGCTTATTACAATGATAATGATGGTATAAGCAATCATTTGTGCTTTGTGAATGGCATCATTGCCTACAATATCATTGCGGTTACATGATCACCGGGCACCTGGATCCACATCTGATGGACACAGCAGTCATGGGAGCAGTCATGGGAGCAGTCATGGGAGCAGTCATGGGAGCGGTCATAGGCGAGGTCGTGGGAGCGGTCGTGGGAGCGGTCATAGGAGAGGTCATGGGAGCAGTCGTGGGAGCGGTCCTGGGAGCAATCATAAGAGAGGTCGTGGGAGCGGTCATGGGAGCAGTCGTGGGAGCGGTCATGGGGGCAGTCGTGGTTGTAGGAGAGGTCGTGGGAGCGGTCGTAGGATCGGTTGTGGGATCGGTTGTGGGAGCAGTCGTGGGAGCGGTCGTGGGAGCAGTCGTGGGAGCGGTCTTAGGATCGGTCGTGGGATCAGTCGTGGGAGCAGTTGTGGGAGCGGTGGTGGGAGCGGTGGTGGGAGCGGTCTTGGGAGCAGTTGTGGGAGCGGTCGTAGGAGTGGTCGTGGGAGCGGTCATAGGAGAGGTCATGGGAGCAGTCGTGGGAGCGGTCATAGGAGAGGTCGTGGGAGCAGTCATGGTAGCGGTTGTGGGAGCAGTCATAGAAGAGGTCATGGGATCGGTCATGGGAGCGGTCATGGGAGCAGTCGTGGCAGCAGTCGTGGGAGCGGTCATAGGAGAGGTCGTGGGAGCAGTTGTGGGA
The DNA here is from genome assembly GCA_018402905.1 of Glandirana rugosa. Taxonomy (NCBI): domain Eukaryota; kingdom Metazoa; phylum Chordata; class Amphibia; order Anura; family Ranidae; genus Glandirana; species Glandirana rugosa. Next base: position 38,406 of record BLSH010555541.1, on the reverse strand, counting down.
GCGGTCATGGGAGCAGTTGTGGGAGCGGTCGTGGGAGCAGTCGTGGGAGCAGTCGTGGGAGTGGTTGTGGGACCGGTCGTGGGAATGGTTGTGGGAGCTGTTGTGGGAGTGGTCGTGGGAGCGGTTGTGGGAGCAGTCGTGGGAGCGGTCGTGGAAGCGGTCGTGAGAGCGGTCGTGAGAGCGGTCGTGGGAGTGGTCGTGGCAGTGGTCATATGAGCGGTCGTGGTAACGGCGTGCTGCATTCCCCTTACCCAGAGAAGACTGCATGCCCACATGTATGAGATCCCGCCTGCCTGTGCCGCCAGCAGGAAATGTCCTGTGGGTGGTCGGCGAGGGGTTCTAAGTAGAGTTGAGCGAACTTCTAGAAGTCCGGGTTCTGCTGGTTCGGCCGAACTTCGGGACAAAGTCCGGGTTCGGGTCCGGACAGAACCCGAACTTTGTCCCGGACCCCGAACCCCATTGAAATCAATGTGGACACGGACTTTGAGGCACAAAAAATGCTGTAAAAAAGTCCTGGAAAGTCCTAGAGGTCTGCAAAAGGAAGGAAATGTGGGTAAGGGTGGGACAAGTGACCTACAAAGAAATGGGGACAGGGAAATAACTTTAAATATTTTTTAAAAAATAAAAACATAAAAAATGCAAAAATGGAGATCATCTTCAAAATGGGTCTGAAAAGTATTAATAAGCCGGGAGTACCCATATCACTGTTCTGCAAAATGTGTGTATCACTTTAAATGAAACCGGGAATCAGAGCACATCTCTTCTGCACAATTATTTCAAGTCTGTGTGTCACTTTAAATCAAACCGTCAATCATTGCACATCTGTTATTCACACTTCTTTTTAAAGTCTGTGTCACTTTTCTTATTGCCGCTAATGATTGCACATCTGTTATTCACATACAACATCTTTTCTTTCCCTAGCAAAGATGTTCTTCACACATTACATCTGTTCTTCATACATCTGGAAATAGTTTAGAACACTTTACCTAAAACCGGGTGCGGAACCATACACCTGTTCTTCAAACATCTGGATAGTGTGTTTGAAAATACAGCATAGAGAAGAGCAGGCATATGGTTTCGCTCTTCACACACAGATTCCAGATGTTTGAAGAACAGGTGTATGGTTCCTCCCCGGTTTTAGGTAAAGTGTTCTAAACTATTTTCAGATGTGTGCAGAACAGATGTGTGTGAATAACAGATGTGCAATCATTAGCGGCAATAATAAAAGTGACACAGACTTTAAAAAGAAGTGTGAATAAAAGATGTGCAATGATTGACGGTTTGATTTAAAGTGACACACACATTTTGCAGAACAGTGATATGGGTTCTCCCGGCTTATTTATGCGTTTTTGGACACAGTTTGAAGATGATTTTAGAACAGTTCTATGGCCTCTAATGTTAATTAATACTTTTCAGACCCATTTTGAAGATGATCTCCATTTTTGCATTTTTTATTTTTTTAAAAATATTTAAAGTTATTTCCCTGCCCCCATTTCTTTGTAGGGCACTTGTCCCACCCTTACCCCAATTTTCCTTCCGTTTGCAGACCTCTAGGACCTTCCTGGGCTTTTTTACAGCATTTTTAAGATTTTTCATTAAAATTACCAGAACCCCGAACCCGGACTTTTTTTGAAAAGTCCGGGTCCGGGTCCCGGACACCCCAAAGTTCGGTACGGACCCGAACTTTACAGTCCGGGTTCGCTCAACTCTAGTTCTAAGTACCACGCCCATGTGGCAGGGTGGTGATAGAGGAGCACAATTGGGAGCCAGGCATAGAACGTTGTCACCCTATAACAGGAAGTGCCTAAACAAGGACCTTCATGGCGGGATCATCAGAGATTCATTTATTGGAATTTGCAGATTTAAAAACATCGCAAACTACTTTCAAAATTACAACAAATCGATAAAACCGATACAATTGGTCTATTGATTAAATTAATGAAAAATCCACCTTTCCCTGCCATGTTCCTCCCCCCGAGTGTCACCTTCATGGAGAGTTGTGCAATTCTTTATCCACAATGCATGGCCAAACATTTGTGGACAGCTGACCTTCCCATTCCAAAACCATGGCCATTAATATGGAGTTGTCCCCCCTTATTTCTGACAAAGCTGGAGGGTCTCTGTGCCGTCCGTCCATTCAGGCAAAGGAAGCCGGGGGTGAGGTTGGATGAGAAGACCTTTCTCACCATTGTTGTCCCCGTTCATTCCAAAGGGGTTTGGTAGGGTTCAGGTCAGGGCTCTATTCAGGCCACTCCACGTTTTCCACACCCAACCGCTCCAAAATGTCTTTACAGAGTTGTCTTTGTGCAAAGTCACGACCCCTCAGTGAACAGCCCTACACCCAGAATTATGGAGGGGTCTCCACATTATTTTGACCACCCATCAACTTGGCTGAAACAGAAATGCTTAGGCCCTTCACAATATGAAGACAATTTAAGCTTTCTGGTCCATCGAGATTTAGGGGTCTCCAAACTCTCCAATCAAAGGGCCACTTTACTTTCCTTCAGACATTGGGGGGAGGGACTGTGGCGAGTGGTAGAAGAAAATGTCCTCTCATCCATGGGAGCAAACAATGTATCTCTGGCTGGCATTGGGCAAGGAATAGTGCCCCATCATTGGTATCAGTGGGAGGAATAGTGCCCCATCATTGGTATCAGTGGGAGGAATAGTGTCCCATCATTGGTATCAGTGGGAGGAATAGTGTCTCATCATTGGTATCAGTGGGGGGAATAGTGCCCCATCATTGGTGTCAGTGGGAGGAATAGTGCCCCATCATTGGTATCAGTGGGAGGAATAGTGCCCCATTATTGGTGTCAGTGGGGGGAATAGTGTCCCATCATTGGTATCAGTAGGAGGAATAGTGTCCCATCATTGGTGTCAGTGGGAGGAATAGTGCCCCATCATTGGTGTCAGTGGGAGGAATAGTGTCCCATCATTGGTGTCAGTGGGAGGAATAGTGTCCCATCATTGGTGTCAGTGGGAGGAATAGTGTCCCAAGGGATGGATAAAGACAAGCAAAGGGCCTCATCCAGCCCCAGGCCGCAGTTTGGAGACCCCTGGTCTAGAATCTTAGCTCACAATCTTCAAAGAACTATTCCACACCCCAAAAGCAGCATGGAGGGGCTCTGTGAAGACTGCAGAAAAGGTGTGTAAGAGCCTAACGGGGTCACTCAGCTCATAGAAGGACAGTTGCCCAGCTTCATAATCTAAGTAAACCCCTATTTTCTCTGACATAGCAGACCTGTGGTATAAATTGCAGGGCCTTTTTCTGTGCATCACCGTGTAGAGTTTATTGCACCCCCCCAAGCACCACGACTTACTATTGTCCCCAATATAAGACTGTTCTCCTCTGCGCTCCATACTGGGGTAACAAACCCCAAACCTCCAGTTCCCGGCATCGTTGGTCTCCACCTCCCAGTAATGTCGTCCTGCAGAAAAGCTCCCGACGCTCACAACTTGGCTGTACTGAAACCTCCCGGGAAGTCTAGGACGTTGGATTCTTCTTTCCGATGATTTCGCCATTTTCAAGTCACCGGACACCTCGATAAATTCGCCTGCCGAATTTATATCCAGCAGCAGAGTCTCCTGGGCGTAGAGCTCTTTCTGGATGTGAGCCATCGTTTCCGATAATCCTTTGTAGAGAGTGACGAAGATCAGTCCTTCATCAAGGTCCCCGCTACTCTGGAGATTCTCCACCTGCTTTGAGATGGTGGCGTTGGTGTCCACATCTGGTGCAATGCATGCTTTACTTTCCTGCAAGACCGTTATTGGGTCAGTAGAATGGCGGAGCTCCTCAATGAGGCTCATCTTCTTGGACAGATTGTCCTTCATCGCCCCCAGCTTCTGGATCAGATCAGAGACCGGTTGGATGACCTTCTCTTGGTGCCTTGAGATTTTACTTTGCGTTTTCTTCTCCAGAAGGTCCAGTCGCTCCCTGGTGTGGTCCAATAAGGCGGTCAAATTGTCAGAGAAACCCTTGACTTTGCCTTCCAAGCCTCTCCGGTATTCTTCCAATTTCTGGATCTCTTTGATTCTCTCGCCTTTGTTGAAGGACAAGTTTTCAAAAACCTTCCAGAGGTCTTCCTTGACCTCCTGGGATGCCTCAGCCAAGGTCTGCAGTTGGTGCTTCTGGAGCTCGTGAATTGGGCAGCAGTTTATGCACACGCAGAGGGCATCTTCTGTGCAGTAGAACATGAAGCTCAGGTTGTGTGTGGAGCATTTTCTGTTCTCCAGAGAGTTTGTGGGGTCAATGAGGTTGTGCCCCTCGGAGGTGCTGTGGACTTTCAGGTGGGCCTCACACAGGGAAGCTTCACAACGCAGACAAGTTTTAGCAGCTGGGACTGTAGAATCGCAGTAGGTGCAGGGAGTCACTTGCACCGCCATCGTGATGAAGGAGATCAGGAAGAAGGCAGCGAGGTGAATCTCCGACACGCAACCTGATAGACCGGTTTTACCTCAAACATCGGAAATGTGGACAGAACTCAAGGATTCCATTGCAAACTTTGGTTAACCCTCTGTGCCCCGCCACCTTCCTGAAATACAAAGTTATTCAGGAGGGCACTCCAGGCAAACAAAAAGCTAAACATTTCCATGATGTCTCTGACATTCGATGAAGAAGATTCCTTTCCCATTTCTGTGACTCGTCCTGCGACTCGGGGCTGCAAAGTCACATGACAGCTCCTTGATGAGGCTCTCCAATGAGTGCCACTTATCCCTGCACTACTTTGGTCCGACTTTGATGCCAGTTGAGGGCCATAGACAGAGGCATTCCATGAAACCGCGACAAAATCGTGCGACTTTCAAGTTGCGGCGGTGTGAAAACGGCCTAAAGAGAAATGCGTGACTGTGGTGGGGACAACGATACAAAGATCAATCCCACCCATCCAGCGATCTCTGTACAGCGCTGCGGTATATAACTGTATAATAATAGTGTGTGACTGGGGGGAGGGGACATTAGAGCGTAAGCTCCTCTGGTACAGAGACTGATGTGACTGTGGGGGGAGGGGACATTAGAGTGTAAGCTCCTCTGGTACAGAGACTGATGTGACTGTGGGGGGAGGGGGACATTAGAGTGTAAGCTCCTCTGGTACAGAGACTGATGTGACTGTGGGGGGAGGGGGACATTAGAGTGTAAGCTCCTCTGTACAGAGGCTGATGTGATTGGCAGTGATCTCTGTACAGCGATGTGGTATAGGTCAGAGATGGTGCTCCATGTATTATAAAGTGGAAAATAACGGTCAGATTTCGGGTGTCAATCATTGTGTCGGCCACCTGCCAGGGAAATCTTCCAGAAGGTTTTGGCTCTCTGTGGCCTCCTGAGATTTCCTTATCTTATCTCCTGGGGGTGTCTGTTGGAGGAAATTCATGTCTCTGGAGATGAATTCCTATCAGGTCAGGGTTAGATTAGAGGCAGTAATTGACTGAACTGAGAAGGGTCGTCACTCTTGTTGGGTCGGTTGTGAGGAACACATTGGCTTCTCATAAACAGAAGAAGCTGTCGGCCACCATTGGACCTCATAGAAGGTCGCGGTCGGTGGCGTTGGTCGGTCGAGGAGGCAGTGAAGACCTAAAATACAAATTGGTGTCCTCAGCCACCATCGATGATCCAAGGAACGACCTTTCCCGGTGTCCAGTCGGCGTTCACAGAGCTTTCTAATGATCTGAGGCCGGATTCACGCCGAGGAATTTTTAGTGCTTTCTGCAAGTTGCAGGGGGGGGGGGGGGTCGCCATTTTTTCTTCAGGCCAAACCACTTTAGCAGTCATTTTTTTAGTCTGCCCTATAGGATTGTAACTGACCTGGGAGAGGATGGCAATGAGGGGCACAGGTGCCCCCTTACCCTCCTGTCCTGAGCCACATTCCAGTCTGAATATTGTGCCTGGGCTTTAGGTGGACTGAAACCCGGACACGCGACTCAAAACCCGGACTGTCCAGGTGAATCCCAGACAAGTGGCAGATTTGTGCTCCAGCCCATGGTTTCCTATGGAAGATGTTCTGTAGGGCAAATCTACAAAATGCAAAAAGCACTAAAAATGCCATGGGGGGCAACAGGCCTAAGGCTGGGTTCACAGTAGGGTTGCCACCTGTCTGGGATTCACCTGGACAGTTCGGGTTTTGAATCGCTTGTCCGGGTTTCAGTCCTCCTGAATCCCAGACACAATGCCCAGACAGGAATGTGGCTCAGGACGAGGCCTGATAGGAGGGGGAGGGGCACTATGCAGGCCACATTACCATCCACCCAAGGGAGGCCCAGGTCTGCCGCATTCCAATAGTCAATGCTAAAAACAATAATTTTGCTGTGTGGGTTTGGCTTGAAGAAAAAGTGGCAACCCAATTCACAGGATGGGGTCTCTGAAAGTAATCAGGGGCTATCGCTTTTCAGAGGGTGGCTTCCCGGTGGTATTGCTGCCCACTGAATGCCTGGCTTTTTTTTTGTAACAAATTGCAGTTTTGAATGAAACAAAAACCCAACCCAAGTGAGACTTCAATGAAGAAGACCAATGGTGGCTCCGGTAACTCAACAAGCCCAGCTCAGTTTTCCCTCCAGAATTCCCTCCAGCTGGTTTGTCACAGGAGCAGATACTCAGGTAGAGGGTCGCTCAGGTAACGGGTCGCTCAGGTAACGGGTCGCTCAGGTAACGGGTCGCTCAGGTAGCGGGTTGCTCAGGTAACGGGTTGCTCAGGTAGCGGGTCGCTCAGGTAGAGGGTTGCTCAGGTAACGGGTTGCTCAGGTAGCGGGTCGCTCAGGTAGCGGGTTGCTCAGGTAGCGGGTCACTCAGGTAGCGGGTTGCTCAGGTAACGGGTTGCTCAGGTAGCGGGTCGCTCAGGTAACGGGTTGCTCAGGTAGTGGGTCGCTCAGGTAACAGGTCGCTCAGGTAACGGGTCACTCAGGTAACGGGTCACTCAGGTAACGGGTCGCTCAGGTAACGGGTTGCTCAGGTAGCGGGTCGCTCAGGTAGAGGGTCGCTCAGGTAGCGGGTTGCTCAGGTAGCGGGTCGCTCAGGTAACGGGTTGCTCAGGTAGCGGGTCGCTCAGGTAACGGGTTGCTCAGGTAACGGGTTGCTCAGGTAGCGGGTCGCTCAGGTAACGGGTTGCTCAGGTAGTGGGTCGCTCAGGTAACGGGACGCTCAGGTAACGGGTCGCTCAGGTAACGGGTTGCTCAGGTAGCGGGTTGCTCAGGTAACGGGTTGCTCAGGTAGCGGGTTGCTCAGGTAACGGGCCGCTCAGGAATGCACGAACGCTGTAGAATGGACAGCTCTGGCTGCAGGGTGCTGTCAGCTTAAATGGCCGTTTGGGAGCCAATGGCAGCCCATGCACGCGCCTCCCGACCCGAGTTCCAGGGGCAGCGGGTGTCTCCTGACAATTATAAAGTCCTGGGGCTGGCAAAATGTGTTAGACCCATGAAGGACCTCTACTAGCTCCAGGGGCAGGGCAAAATGCATCAGCAGGAGAGGAGAGGAGAGGGGAAGGGAGGGGACGACGGGGAC
>BLSH010555541.1:0-14076 GCA_018402905.1 Glandirana rugosa | reverse complement strand
AAAGGAGCTCCATACTGTAAATCTACCCCCTCCCCCACCATGTAAGAAGGAACATCTCCCTGATAGCAATAAAGTTAATCCAAAAAAAAACTGTTGAACTTCCAATGTAAAAAAATAGTAAATAAATAAATAATAAGATGTAAAAAATGTAAAGCGTGCCCCCCTCCCCCCATGCCCACGTAGGTCCTGCACACATCTGTGATCGTCAGAGCGGTCGTTGTAGCACCAGGTGCCCTCTTGTGCAATGCTGGGCACTATGGGAAAATCGGGAGAGAAATTCCATAGGAGGAGCGACCGATGGATTTCCCTATAGAGCTGCAAACGGAAAATTTCCTCATTGTGTGAAAAGAACAAAAGATTTCCATGTTTTCCTCCGATTTTTACAAGAAGGATGAAATATAAATTCATTCATCATTGCCTTCCTCTGACCCGCTGGGAAACGTTCGTCCAATCCTCTTCCAATGTTCCCATAACGTGATTGGAAAGAGAAGGCGCATTCTATAAAAAACCCTCACCACCCAATACTTACCTGAGCCCCATCTCTATCCAGCCATGTCCATGAGTGCCTTAGCCGTCCCAGACTCTCCTCCTGATTGGCTGACTGATTTTGATTGGTAGCTGCAGCAGCCAATGACACCACAGCTGTCTATCAGCCAATCAGGAGGAGTGTTTGGGACGGCTGGATAGAGATGGGGCTCAGGTAAGTATTGGGGGAGGGGGAAGCCAGAGAGACAGCTGTGGCGCCATTGGCTCCTGCAGCTATCGATCAAAATCAGTCAGCCAATCAGCGGAGAGAGGGGGTGGGGCCAGTTAGGGGGGGTCCATGTCAGAATGGATCCATGGAGCTCATAGCAAGCTGCTGCCTGAGGGGGGCGCTCACCAGTAGACTTGCATGGCCCAAAAATTCCTTCCTTTTTTATTCTTTCCAGAAATCTGGGAATTTGGAAATTCAAAAATTTTAGAAATCGGAAATTTGGAAATTCGAAATTTAGAAATTTGGAGGTAAAAAATCAGAAAATTCAAAAAGTCGGAATATTCGAAATTCGGAAATTCGAAAATAAGAAAAAAGATCTGAAATAATAATTATTACATTGGAGGTATTGGGATTCCCTTTATAATGCGGCTGTCAGTGACCTTGAATACAAAATGACAGCCGCATTATAAAGGAAATCCCAATACCTGGAATTTATTATTTCAGATTTTCAAATTACCGGATTTTCCGATTTTCGAATGACTAAACTTTCAAATTCCAAATAACAAAAATTCGAAAAAATTCAGAAAGTCGGAAATTTGGATTATTCCAAATTAACACATTTTAAAAAATTTGTTAAACAACTCATTTGGAATGAAGCGGATTGGACGTCTTCTCACCAGAGGGAGGGGCCAGGAGCAGAGAGGAGGGGGATGGGGGCTGCTCTGTGCAAATCCATTACAGAGGAGGGAGGTATCACAGCTTTGTTATTTAACCCCTTCCCTCCCGCCGTGTGCAGAGTGATGGCCGGGAAGTGGTTCTGTTATCCTGACTGAGCGTCATATGGCGTCCAGCAGGGTAACATGCCGGCGGGCGCCCGTGGAAGCGCTCATCGTGGCGATCTGTGGTGCGGATTGTCAGTCTGATCCCCCGCATTACCGATCTCTGGACAGAGCTTCCATGCCAATCACTGCTGGTCACAAAGTAAACAGGAAAAAACGTTTATCAGCTTTTCCACTACTCACGTCTGCAGACCTGAGTAGTGGAGAGCCGATTGGCTGCTCTCCTGACAGGGGGGGTCTGTGCAGATTGCTTATCAGCACAGCCCCCCCAGGATCCCCATCCTAGACCACCAGGGAGCCTGCCCAGGGACCACCAGGGTGCCCCCCCTCCAGGACCACCAGGGAGCCCACCCTAGACCACCAGGTAAGGGGCATAGTGCCCAACATGGAAGTCACTTCAGATGCTACCCTAGACCACCAGGGAATGGGCTCCTATTAGTTCATCTGTCATCTGCTGCCCAACAGTACCCCTATCAGTGCCCACTAGTGCCACCTATCAGTGCACACCAGTGCCACCTATCAGTGCCCAGTGACACCTATCAGTGCCCATCAGTGCCGCCTATAAGTGCCCATCAGTGCTGCATATATATGCCTTATCATCAGTGCCCGTCAGTGCCACCTCATCAGTGCCCATCAGTGCCACCTCATCAGTGCCAATTAGTACTTCCTCATCAGTGCCCATCAGTGCTGCCTCATCAGTGCCAATCAGTACTGCCTCATCAATGCCACCTTATCAGTGCCACCTCATCAGTGCCAATTAGTACTGCCTCATCAGTGCCTGTCAGTGTAGCCTCATCAGTGCCCATCAGTGTAGCCTCATCAGTGCCACCTTATCAGTGCCACCTCATCAGTGCCAATTAGTACTGCTGTATCAGTGCCCGTCAGTGTAGCCTCATCAGTGCCACCTTATCAGTGCCACCTCATCAGTGCCAATTAGTACTGCTGTATCAGTGCCCGTCAGTGTCGCCTCATCAGTCCAGCCTCATCAGTGCCTGTCAGTGAAGGAGAAAATTTAATTATTTACAAAGTTTTGTAGCGCAAAAAATAAAAACCGCAGAGCAAAAGAAATCGCTGTTTGTGGGGAAAAAATTATAGAAATGTTTTTGGGTACAACGACCGCGTAATTGTCATTCAAAATGCGACAGCACTGAAAGCTGAAAATTGGTCTGGAAGGGAAAAGTTCTAAGTGCCCGGCATTGAAGGGGTTAAAAAACCTGAGACTTTACAATCCCTTTAACTGGGAACTTCAAAGGCTTCTGAACATCAGAACTTTGGAACATCGGAACTTCGGAATATTGGAACTTCGGAACATTGAAACTTCGGAACATCAGAACTTCGGAATATTGGAACTTCGGAACATCGGAACTTCGGAACATTGGAACTTCGGAACAGCGGAACTTCGGAATATTGGAACTTTGGAACATTGGAACCTCGGAACATCGGAACTTCGGAACATTGGAACTTCGGAACATCGGAACTTCGGAACATCGGAACTTCGGAACATCGGAACTTCGGAATATTGGAACTTCGGAACATTGGAACTTCGGAACATTGAAACTTCAGAACATTGGAACTTCGGAATATTGGAACTTCGGAACATTGGAACTTCGGAACATTGGAACTTCAGAACATTGGAACTTCGGAACATCGGAACTTCGGAATTTTGGAACTTCGGAACATTGGAACTTCGGAACATCGGAACTTCGGAACATTGGAACTTCGGAACATTGGAACTTCGGAACATCGGAACTTCGGAATATTGGAACTTCGGAACATCGGAACTTCATAACATCAGAACTTCGGAACATTGGAACTTCACCATGGAGATTTTTAGGTAGATTGGTGCCATTCCACAGGCGGGTGCAATATTAAAGCTTGGCATGTTTGGTATCTATTTACTCGGCATAAAACCATCTTTTATATTTTACCAAACAATTGGGTATTATAAAGGGTTTTGGGTTTTTGGGTTTTTTTACATAAAAGGGTATTTTTTTTAAAAACAGCCATGGGACATAAAATTATGCAACACCCACCATTCTATTCTCTGGGGCCTCTGCTTACAAATATTTATCATCCCTGGGGGTTCTAAGTAGTTTTCTAGCAAAAAAAAATGCTGATTTTTATAAGTAGGAAAAGATCGTCAGAAATGCCCCGGGACTGGAAGGGGTTAAAGAGGTGACCCCCACAAATAATGAAGTCAGCAGCTAAAATCCGGTACAAATCCTGCCGCTGCGCACACCCAGCCAGAGGGGGCGCACAGGGCACAGCCAGAGGGGGCGCACAGGGCACAGCCAGAGGGGGCGCATAGGGTGCAAAACACTGCGGCCAAGGCACCTTTAATGAGATCACCGCCTGGCAGATTAATGGGACATTGTGATTGGCTCACGGTTCTGTCCCATTCATCCATTCACATTGCAGCTCAGCAAATAAAAAAAGATAAATCCAACCCAGCGATCAACGATCACCGCACAGCATAGATTGTGAGTAAACATTGAGCTCATCCTTCCCCACCCTATAATATCAATACTACTACTGATACTACTACTACTACTACTTCTAAAACTACTACTGATACTACTGATACTACTACTACTGATACTACTACTGATACTACTACTACTACTACTACTACTGATAATACTACTACTGATACTACTACTGATACTACTAATACTACTACTACTACTACTACTGATACTACTACTACTACTGATACTACTACTGATACTACTGATAATACTACTACTGATACTACTACTGATACTACTGATAATACTACTACTGATACTACTAATACTACTACTACTACTGATACTACTACTACTACTACTAATACTACTGATACTACTGATACTACTACTGATACTACTAATACTATTACTACTACTGATACTACTACTACTACTGATACTACTACTGATACTACTGATAATACTACTACTGATACTACTACTGATACTACTGATAATACTACTACTGATACTACTAATACTACTACTACTACTGATACTACTACTACTACTACTAATACTACTGATACTACTGATACTACTACTGATACTACTAATACTATTACTACTACTGATACTACTACTACTACTGATACTACTACTGATACTACTGATAATACTACTACTGATACTACTACTGATACTACTGATAATACTACTACTGATACTACTAATACTACTACTACTACTGATACTACTACTACTAATACTACTGATACTACTGATACTACTGCTACTGCTACTAATACTACTATTACTACTTCTACTAATACTACTACTACTACTACTACTGATACTACTGCTACTAATACTAATACTACTACTACTAATACTACTACTACTGATACTACTGATAATACTACTACTACTACTACTGATACTACTACTACTAATACTACTACTACTACTACTACTACTACTACTACTACTGATAATACTACTGATACTACTACTACTACTAATACTACTAATACTACTACTAATAATAATACTACTAATATTACTAATGATAATACTAATACTACTGATACTACTATTACTACTAATACTACTACTTATACTACTATTACTACTAATACTCCTAATACTACTATTACTACTACTAATACTACTACTGATACTATTAATACAACTGATACTACTATTACTACAAATACTACTACTTATTACTAGTACTAATACTACTGATACTACTACTAATACTACTACTTATACTACTAATATGACTACTAATACTATTATTACTACTACTAATACTATTACCACTACTAATACTACACATACTACTACTACTACTAATACTACTACTAATTCTACAAATACTACTACTACTACTACAAATACTACTAATACTACTATTACTAATACTACTACTACTACTACTACTAATACTACAAATACTACTACTACTAATACTACTGATACTACAAATACTACTACTGATACTACTAATACTACTACTACTAATACTAATACTACTAGTACTACTACTACTAATACTAATACTAGTACTACTACTACTAATACTACTACGAACATCTGAACGCCATTAAAGTCTATGGGACCCCAACGTGAAAAATCAAAAGTGCTAATTTTAAAGGTTTCTATGCAATGTTATTGCCCTAAAAAGTGTATGGGGACCCCGAATCCTGGCCTAGGGGTATCAATAATTTTTTTTTTTAAATCAATAGTTTTTTCAGGAGCAGTGATTTTAATAATAAAGCTTAAAGTGAAAAGAAAGAGAAAAATTCCTTTAAATATTGTGCCTGGGGGGTCCCCTTAGTCTGTGTGTAAAAAGGGGCATCTCTGTGAGGTGTAGAACAGCCAGAGCAAAATTACATTTCCATCGGAAAAATTGTCATTTAAATTAGCGGCTGTGATGTATTTCCGGTTCCCGGCAATATACAGAAAAATCGTTGGAAAAAAGTGCGCGGGCCCCCCCCAGGCTCTTCGGGTCTGGTTTGGATATTAAGGGGAACCCCGTGCCAAATTAAAGAAAAATTTACGTGGGGTTCCCCCTAAAATCCAAACCAGACCCTTACCTGAGCATGCAGCCCTTAGAATGGGGGGGGAGAGAACACTGTAACTCCTTGCAGTTACTCTTGTTGGACGCAGGAACGGCCCTGATGTTTTAAATTAGTTTAGAAATTGTTATGGATGCCCCCTGTAAATCAGGTGCAGAGAAATTGGGCCTTGGGTGTTGCTGGTGCCATAAACACAACATATAGTTCTAGATTGTGGACAGGAGGAGCAGTGGCAGTCCTCAAGGGATCCCAGATCCCTAGAAAATGTAATCAGTGACATCAGAATCAGGGGCTTGATAGCTGCTGATCCAGGACTGATTCATTTTTATAAATGTGAGCCTGTCAACCAAGTCTGTGAACAGCCGCATTCTTTGATTACCAACCCTCCAGCAGCACTGAATGTCCATTCAGAGAGCACGCTGGATGCAGGACAGGCCAGTAGCTCAGTTGTATATTCAGCAAGTTCCGGCCAGTGGTCCATCCTCAAGACCCAGTAACTCAGTGAATGCTCAGTTGGAAGGTCCCCAAGTCTGCTCCCCTAAATATTCCTGCACCATATAATGCAGACGCTGACGATGGTTGCTTGAACCTCTCAGGCCTGGGTGCTGAGGACTGAAATGTATTTTAAAGGCATCGCTCAGCTGGCCACCTTCTCCACCACTCTGCCGCTGAACGACCAAAGCTTCAGAAACGCATTGTCCAGGGCCAGCAGCAGGACATGGTGAGCTCCCAGGGTTGCACAAACTTTTCTTCAAGGTATCCTGAAGATGTTTCATCCTCTGCTCCCTCTTTGCAGGCAGGATGAGCTCTGCAACTTTACCCTTCTAACGTGGATCAAGAAGGGTTGCCAGCCATTAATTATCCACCTCCTTGATACCAAATCCTAGGGTTTTTTCACAGGCTTTTCAGAATCAGAGAGCCCATGCAGCGTACGTTTGAGGAGGCATGAGTGTCCTCTGGGTCACTGAGGATGACATCAGGAACTCCCTCCCTCCCGGCCACGTACAACTCCTTGGCTTTCTGGGGCCTGAAAACCATGAAGTCCTCCTCTTCCTCCCTCTGTTCTGCCTCAAGTGCCATGTCCGTGATTCCACGAAGCGTGTGCTCCAGAAGGAATATCAGTGGGACAGCGTCACTGATGGATGCATTGTCGCTGCTCACCATCCTTGTGGCCTCCTCAAATGGTGACAGCACAGTGCATGAATCCTTGATCAGTATCCACTGACGTGGTGAAAAGAAGCCAAGCTCCCCTGAGCCTGTCCTGGTGCCATGCTCACAGAGGAACTCATTGATGGCCCTCTGCTGTGCGTGCAGCCGCTGCAGCATTGCCAATGTTGAGTTCCACCTGGTGGGCATGTCACAAATGAGGCAGTTGTTGGGCAGGTTGAATTCCTGCTGGATGTCAGCCAGCCGGGCACTGGCATTGTATGAACGCCTGTCCAACGAGGCCAAAACATTGCCTCCACGTGACGGTAGAGAGCTGGAATAGCCTTATGTGAAAAGAAATGTCTTTTGGGAACCTGCCGCTGTGGGACAGCACATTCCACAAATTCATGAAAGTGGGGAGAATCTACCAGCTGAAAAGGCAGCCGTTGGAGTGCTAGCAATTTGGCCAAGCTAGCATTAAGATGCTGAGCATGCGGATGGCTGGGACAGTATTTGTTTTTACGGTTCAGCAGCTACACCTTCATTCCTCTCAGTGCAGGTTTTGGAGAAGACTGCAGGTATATTAGGGGTTGAGATCCCAGATGAGGAGCAAGGAGGAGTCCATCTTGTTTTCTGGTGTGGGTTCTTCGGGTACTCTTGCCAATGGACCGCATGGCTGGTCGTCATATATCTTGTCAAGACAGTAGAGCCCAAGCGGCTGGAGTCCTGGCCGCACTTGACCCGCTTCAGACATAGATTGCAAATGGCAACGGTGCGATCTGCTGCACATGTGCTGAAAAATGTCCACACCAAAGAAATTTTGGAAGTCGGCGGGGAGGCAGCAGTGCCCTGCACCTGTGGAGCACTGTGGGCTGATGCAATTGGGTGGCTACCTTTAAGCTGGCCCCTGGAGGACATCCTGCCTTGTTGGAGTTGGGCCTCCTCCTCACTTTCCTCCTCTCTTCTCTCAGGTACCCAAGTACAGTCCATGTCCTCATCATCCCCTCCCTCCTCATCACTGGAGTGAACTTGGCAGTCTGCTGCAGCTGGGGAAACATGACTGCAAGTTTCATGTCCTTTTGTGGCACCCCCTGTCTCTAGGCTCACGCTACTCCCTTCCTCAACCTGGGAACCAACATCGGAGCCTTCAAACTGCTGGGCATCCTCCATCAGCATGTAACCCACACTATGGTCGTACAACTCAGGTGACTCCTCTGTGTATGATGGTGGGGCTACAGATGGAGTAAGCGTGGACAAGGATCCGGTGAAATAGGCCGCTTTGCCAGATGCGTTGGAAGGCAAACTTGTACGAGCCTGGGTGACAGAGGATGAGGAGGATGAGGAGGATGAGGACGGCTTTGTTATCCACTCCACCAACTCTTCTGCATGTTGTGGCTCAATAGCACGGCCAACAGCAGAAAAAAAGGACAAGCGTGACCCCCCTGCAGAGGATGCACCACGTCCGCCACCTTTCACCGAAGACGCAGAGGCTGCTTGCCTTCTTTTAGTGGCCTGGAAGTGTCTGCCTCTCTGGCCTTCCTGACATGATGGGTATTTTTTTTAACACCACACAACACTGTGCTATAGACCGTACACCCCCCGAATGCACTGATATATCGTGTACACTGTGCTATACACCGTACACCCCCGAATGCACTGATATATAGTGTACACTGTGCTCTATACCGTACACCCCCGAATGCACTGATATATAGTGTACACTGTGCTATATACCGTACACCCCCGAATGCACTGATATATAGTGTACACTGTGCTATATACCGTACACCCCGAATGCACTGATATATCGTGTACACTGTGCTATATACCGTACACCCCCGAATGCACTGATATATCGTGTACACTGTGCTATATACCGTACACCCCCGAATGTACTGATATATAGTGTACACTGTGCTATACACCGTACACCCCCGAATGCACTGATATATCATGTACACTGTGCTATACACCGTACACCCCCGAATGCACTGATATATCGTGTACACTGTGCGGATATATATATATTCTTGCACAGCCTAATGGACGCTATATACTATACACTGGATTAGCTGTATATAGTCTACTGCACTAAAGGCATTGCATATATATATACACACTAGGAAGGTATATATATATATTCTTGCACTGCCTGACTGTATACAGATAGCCCTATGTATATAGTATATATTTCCCTGCACTAACTGACATAGATCTTTTTTGTCATTTACAATAACCTATCTAGCTAAACTGCCTGCAATCCGGAACCTAAACCCTCTCTCTATCACCGCCGCCAACACACCTCATAGAGCCGCTGTACAATTGGCTTTATATCGTGTGGGGCATGGATTGAGGCTGCTGTGCAGTGATTGGCTAAAGGCACCCTGCCTTTAGCCAATCAAAGCTCTCACAGCAGGCCACCCGCTGATTAGCCAAACCATGCAGGTCATGTGCATGCTTTGGCCAATCAACGGGCCGCATTCCACCGCCATTGGAATGCATTATGGGGCACGCAAAGTTCCCGCGAATGCCCCATAATGTTTGCAAAAACCGACGAACCTTCCGATGTTCGAGTCAAACTGGGAGCTCATCGCTACTAATACTACTAATACTACTGATACTACTATTACTACTAATACTACTACTGATACTACTAATACTACTAATACTACTGATACTACTGATACTATTAATACAAATGCTACTACTATTACTACTAATACTACTGATATTACTACTAATACCACCACTGATACTACTAATACTACTATTACTACTACTAATACTACTACTGATACTACTATTACTACTAATACTACTATTACTACTGATACTACTAATACAAATGCTACTACTATTACTACTAATACTACTATTACTACTGATACTACTAATACAAATGCTACTACTATTACTACTAATACTACTGATACTACTAATACAACTGATACTACTATTACTACTAATACTACTATTACTACTGATACTACTAATACAACTGATACTACTATTACTACTAATACTACCACTGATACTACTAATACTACTAATACTACTGATATTACTACTTATACTACCACTGATACTACTAATACTACTGATGCTATTAATACAACTGATACTACTATTACTACTAATACTACTACTTATACTACTATTACTACTAATGCTACTAATACTAATACTACTATTACTACTACTGATACTATTAATACAACTGATACTACTATTAATAAAAATACTATTACTTGTTGTACTAATACTACTGATACTACTACTAATACTACTACTTATATTACTAATACGACTACTAATACTACTATTAATACCACTGATACTACTAATACTACTATTACTACTACTATTACTACTACTAATACTACTAATAGTACTACTACTACTACTGATACTACTAAAACTACTAATACTACTATTACTACGAATACTGATACTACTAATACCACTGATACTACTAATACTACTGATATTACTACTAATACTACCACTGATACTACTAATACTACTGATGCTATTAATACAACTGATACTATTATTACTACTAATACTACTACTTATACTACTATTACTACTAATGCTACTAATACTACTATTACTACTACTAATACTACTACTGATACTATTAATACAACTGATACTACTATTACTAAAAATACTATTACTTATTGTACTGATACTACTACTAATACTACTACTTATATTACTAATATGACTACTAATACTACTATTACTACCACTGATACTACTAATACTACTATTACTACTACTAATAGTACTACTACTACTACTACTGATACTACTAATACCACTGATACTACTAATACTACTGTTACTACTTATAGTACTGATACTGTTTCAGGGTGTATATTCCTGGATAGGGGCGCAGCAATAAATATTCTTCTTTATACAATGCGGAGCTCCGGGAGGAGTTGAGCTTTATGGGTTGACCATCTCTATGCTTGTATTTTGCCTTTACCTTTCTGTTTCCATGGAGGGGAGAGAGTCCTGAATGCAGCCCATCACACAAAACCCGGTATAGACAGTAAAAGCAGTCTCAGCCCAGACTCTTCCATGCCACACACTGACGCGCTTTGCCCTGCTTACGGGGCTTAGTTGTGGACCACCATGACTAAGCCTTGTGGGCAGGGGGAGATGCTTTTCCTCCATCCAGGAAATGAGGCTGAGTTCTAACTGACTTGCTGCAACTTCTATTGCACACCGTAAGAAGCTCACAGTGTGCGGTGAAGTCAGAGTAAGCCATTAAAGTCCAGGAGAGGAGCCGCTACACCTGTGCAAGACTGAAGGGAAGGCCAGAGTTCCCCTTTAAAGTAAACTGGGTGGCCATTCTAATTTTAGGACATCTGCAGCGGTTGCTGGAGAGAACGGTGAGTTCCCTGATTGGACGGCTGTTTAAACTGAACACAGATCGGAATTCTTTCTCCTCGAGCTATATCTGGATCTAGAGCCTCCACATGGAACCTTCCACAGTCCCTGGCTTGTGTCTCCGGTGATGTGATGGGTCGGAGGTCCTGCGTCTCCGCTGGAATATGGTTGCACCTTGCTGCAAATTTAGAAAGGGGAAAAAACGTCGTCATAATGGAAAATAAGACAAATAAACACTGAGATTTCTGTCAAGATTCCCATCTATAAATAGAGCTGGAAGGGAAGCGAAGGTTTGGTTTGGCATTTGGGATATTAATGCTGAGAGCGATGCCAGCTTCGAATGTTATCAGGAAGACGGGGAGGTATTACACCACCAAGAAGGCAGAGCCATGATTGGAGGAGATTGGCGGGATAGCTGGACATATCCTAGAGTTATAAACAATTACAATGAGAGTTTCTGTATAATTAGATCCACCGGCCCAATTCTACGACCCTGAGGGTCCTCTCACTTCAATGCTGAGTCTATGAAGTCATAAAACTGAATATTGCTTGTGATGTCACTGATCTCTAGTAGAGTTGAGCGAACCTCTGGAAGTTCGGGTTCTGCTGGTTCGGCAGAACTTCGGGACAAAGTCCGGGTTTGGGTCCGGATAGGACCCGAACTTTGGCACAGACCCCGAACCCCATTGAAATCAATGGGGACCCGAACTTTTAGGCACAAAAATGGCTGTAACAAAGTCCTGGAAAGCCCTAGAGGTCTGCAAAAGGAAGGAAAATGGGGGTAAGAGTAGGGCAATTGCTCTACAAAGAAATGGGGACAGGGAAATAACTTAAAATAATTTTTAAGCTAAAATCACATAAAAAAATCAAAAATGGAGGTGGATGTGGAGTTGGAGGTTGAGGAGGCGGTGAAAGTGGTGGCGGAGGAGGAGGAGGAGCCAACACTGTTTTTTTATTTTTGGAATTTTTTTTTTTTTTTAAACCAGCAATGTAGAGGCAATTTTTAATTTTGCAAGAAACAATAATCTGTCCCTTTAAGCAACAATAGGAACCTCTCCCTATAGGACTAGGAGATGATTTTAGATTCTAAAATCATTTCCAAGTTGTACAGGGAAAGCCTCCAGCTGTTGCTTTAAGGGAAAGATCAATGTTCTAAAATCATCTTCAAATTGTGTGGGAAAACCCTATATCAGCCGCAGGGAGCCATATTAGTGTTTTAAAATCATCTTCAAATTGTGTGGGAAAAGGCTATCTAAGCCGGAGAGAAGCCATATTAGTGTTTTAAAATCATCATTAAATTGTATGGAAAAAGGCTATCTCAGACGGACAGAAGCCATATTAGTGTTTTAAAACACACAGTTTGAAGATGATTTTAAAACACTAATATGGCTTCCCTGTGGCTGATATAGGGATTTTCACACACACTTTGATGATGATTTTAGAACACTAATCTTTCCCTTAAAGCAACAGCTGGAACCTTTCCCTGTACAACTTGGAGATGATTTTAGAAGAATAATCTTTCCCTCTAAGCAGTAGACTCTACCTAGTCCAGTCAGATCGTTCTGTGCAGCAGGGTGAGGTGTGAAATCTGTCCCTCAAAGCAGCAGTACTCATATCTCTCCCTAGTCCACAATCAGATTGTTCAGTAATACAGGATGGGATGTTCTGCAATCTGTCCCTCACAGCGCCAGCAGCATCCTCTCCCTACACTATCCTGAGAGCATGTGACATGCAGCACGGTGACTCCAGCCCCATATAGAGGCTGGATTACATGGTGCACTGGCCAATCACAACCATGCCATTAGTAGGCATGGCTGTGATGGCTTCTAGGGAAAACCAGTGAAACACTTGTTGTTTGGCTGCCCTTGGCAGCTTTTCAACATGTGGAGTAAAATAATAGGACCCCGGACCCGGGTCCCGGACACCCAAAAGTTCGGTACGGACCCGAACTTTACAGTCCGGGTTCGCTCAACACTACTTGTGATGTCACTGATCTCAAGGGGTCGGATAGGCTGCGATCTCATGAATATGAAGGGTCTCGGTGATGTCACTGGTCTCTAGTGATGGATAGGCTGTGTTCTCATGAATATGAAGGGTCTCGGTGATGTCACTGGTCTCTAGTGATGGATAGGCTGTGTTCTCATGAATATGAAGGTTCTCGGTGATGTCACTGGTCTCTAGTGATGGATAGGCTGTGTTCTCATGAATATGAAGGGTCTCGGTGATGTCACTGGTCTCTAGTGATGGATAGGCTGTGTTCTCATGAATATGAAGAGTCTCTGTGATGTCATTGGTCTCTAGTGATGGATAGGCTGTGTTCTCATGAATATGAAGGGTCTCGGTGATGTCACTGGTCTCTAGTGATTGGATAGGCTGTGTTCTCATGAATATGTAGGGTCTCGGTGATGTCACTGGTCTCTAGTGATGGATAGGCTGTGTTCTCATGAATATGAAGGGTCTTG
>BLSH010555518.1:13506-29638 GCA_018402905.1 Glandirana rugosa | reverse complement strand
TATCCCTGGACAGGCCGATCAGGTCGGAGTGTCAGTCCCGGGAACCCTTGGTTTGGGGGATTCAGGTTCCGGCCCTAAAGGGGGGGGGAGAAGTTGTCCTCCCCTCAATTGCTCGATGTAGGTACCGAACTGAGAGCGAGCAGGCTTTACCTGTCCTGTTGGACAGTGAGGCTGCGCCGCCCGGTTCTGGTTCAGTCGGTCAATGCCAAGGAGGTGGCGTAGGTAAACCATTAGGGCGGAACAGGAAGCACAGCAACAGCCGCGGACGCGGCTCTGATCCTTCGGGGCAGTGCTTCCCAGGCCTCGGGGTCAGTATCGGTTGCTGTACATTTTTTCTCCTCTAGGGGCTCTACCGCGGGTTGTATGCGGGGTAGAGGCGGGGGTGTCGGAGTTAGCTGCATTATCCTGCAGGTCATCTTACTTGGTCCTCCATAAGGACAAGTCAGTTCTGCGGCCTTCCCCTTCGTTTCTTCCGAAGGTGGTTTCTTCCTTTCATTTAAATGAGGATATTGTTCTCCCTCCATTGTGCCGGCACCCGTCACATCCCAAAGAAGTTGAGATGAATTCTTTGGATGTGGTGAGGGCCTTGCGGGTGTATTTAAGTTCTACAGCTTCCTTTCTGAAGTCTGATTCTTTATTTTTGCTGACGGAAGGGTCGCGCAAAAAGGTATGGCGGCCTCGTCAGCTACCGTATCTCGTTGGATACGGAAGACCGTGACTCATGCATATGAGATTCGGGGTAAGGTTCCCCCGTTCCCAGTCACGGCTCATTCCTTCCTGGGCGTTTAGACACCAGGCTTCGGTGTCTCAGGTGTGCAAGGCAGCTACTTGGGCCTCAGTGCACACGTTTACTACGTTTTACAAAATTGATGTTTCGGCATCCTCAGATGCTGCTTTTGGCCGCAAGGTATTGCAAGCGGCAGTATAGGCACGGTTAGCGCCGCCTGAGAGGGCGTTTTTCTGTTGGGTACAGTTGTTATGATTTGCCCACACCTCTTGATTGGCACAGCTTTGGGACGTCCCCATGTGTCATAAGAAGGCTGCGTCTGTCAGTGAACGGAAGAGAAAAAGGGATTTTTTGTATAACTTACCGTAAAATCCTTTTCTCTGAGTTCACTGACAGACGCAGCACCCACCCCTCTGCATTGGTTTTGTACGGCTTGTTACGAACTGATGTGGTGTACAGAGCAGGGGGATTATATGCTAAGGTGAGGACGGCCCCCTGGGAGGGGCAAACCTATACTTTTGTTTGTTTTGCCTAGGCTACTCCTAGTAGGATGAGCATAACCCCATGTGTCATAAAAAGGCTGTGTCTGTCAGTGAACTCAGAGAAAAGGATTTTACGGTAAGTTATACAAAAAATCCCTTTTTTTTGGCTGAAACCTGGCTTTCCAGATGGAATCTAACACAGACTGAACCTTTGGTAAGTGTGAGGCCCGATCCTCAATATGGATGACCACATCATCCAAGTATGCAGCAGCATAGGCTCGATGAGGCCGAAGGGTCTTATCCATTACCCGTTGAAATGTGGCAGGAGCTTTCTGTAACCCAAAAGGCATCCTCCGATACTGAAAAGATCCCTCTAGAGTTACAAACGCAGTTCTTTCATTGACTGATTTAGAGAGAGGAATATCTGTCCCTAGGCAATCAATCAGTTTGCCTATGTGGGGCATAGGATAGGTGTCCAACTTAGTGATTTTAGTGGTGAAAGTCATTACAAAAAACGCCAACTTCCATCTGGTTTGGGCACTAACACAATAGGACTGGACCAATCCCTATTTTACTCTTCTATAACCCCCAGCTCATGCATTTTTTTTTACTTCTTGACTCTTGCAGGGCTTCAGGAATTCAATAAGGTTTCAAATTGACCCTTTCCCCTGGTGTGGTGATAATATTATGTTCAAGCCCAGACACCCAACCTGGCAATTCTAAAAATGTATCTTTATTTCAGAGCACAAACTCTCTAGCTTCTTGTTGCTGAGTTTTGGACAGAGTCTCCGCTCTGCATCTGGATTTCAGGAATAACCAGGTTAGGTGGAGCATAAAGTGGGGAAGTCTCAGCGACCAAGGATTTCCTATTCTTCCATGGTTTTAGCAAATTCACATGATATATCTGCTCAGTTTTTTGTCTTCCTGGTTGGCTAATTTTATAATTCACAATACCCATTTTTTCCACTACTTCATGGGGACCCTGCCATTTGGTTAGGAATTTACTTTCAACCGTGGGCACCAACACCCTATCACCAGGTGCAAAAGAACGGACCTGGGCTCCACGATTGTAAATCCTCTGCTGAGTCAACTGGGCTTGTGCCAAATGTTCCTTCACAATAGGCATCACTTGCGCAATTCTGTCTTGCATTTGTACCACATGTTCAATCACACTTCTAGGAGGGTAACGCTCACTCTCCCATGTTTCCCTGGCAATGTCCAGTAGTCCCCATGGCTTCCTCCCATACAGTTGCTCAAATGGAAAACACTGTGGACAATTGGGGAACCTCTGACAGAAAACAAAGAAGGGAGTATACAATCCCAATTCTTTCTTTATCAACCACCTTCCTCAGCATTTGTTTTAACATTTTGTTAAATCCTTCAACCAACCCATCTGTTTGAGGGTGATACACTGAAGTACGTAATCGAGTTTCTTTCAGAAGTTTGCATAGTTCTTTGGTTACTCTAGACATAAACGGGGTGCCCTGGTCAGTTAGTAATTTTTTTGGAAGGCCCACGCGGCTGAAAACCTAAAATAGCTCCTTGGCAATGGTTTTGGCAGAGGTTTTTCAGATAGGAATTGCTTCTGGGTAACGGGTGGCTTAGACCATTAGAACCAAGATGTACTGGTGCTCTCTAGCAGACTTCAGCAAGGGGCCAACCAAATCCGTTGCAATCCTCTCAAAAAGGGACCTCAATGATGGACAGGAGTACCAAAGGACTGCAGAAATGTGGCATGGTGCAGAAATCTGACACACTGGACAAGTGGAACAGTACATTTCCATTTCCTTAGTGATCCCAGGCCAATATAACCTCTGGGTGATTCTTTCCTGGGTCTTTTCAGCTCCTAAATGTCCCCCAAGAATGTGCTCATGGGCCAGTTCTAAGACCACCAGTTGCTCAATGGTTTCCTCTACCCTCTGTGACACCTGGTATAACAGGTCCCTTTCCATGATGAAGGGGGCGCAATCCTCTCGCAGGGTTAACTAATTCCCCATCTATCAATCCCCTTAGTAATGTGGGGTCCTTCAATTGTTCATTGGCAAAACTTTCTCTGTGTACCTCTAGGTCATCGGTCCTCTTCTGAGGTTGCAGGCTCTTCCCTAGGCCCTGTTGTTCCCCTGCTAATGCTGACAAGGGAAACTCAGGAGAATCCTCCCCCTTAGAGGATTCCTTAGTAGAACCTTCAGGCTCTGAAGAACCACTTAATGGTGAATCTGGGCAATCCCAGAGCTCCCAGAATTTTAAAAAATCCCTTCTCACAATGGCCTCATGTGGTAGTTGAGGAACCAAACCCACCTGGTGACACAGGTTACCAAGGGAGGTTTCAAAGGATACCATAGCCACTGGATACTATTGAGTGTCTTCATGTACACAAATGGCCCCTATTTTCCTAGGGTGCAAGGTTTTTCCCACCACCAGTTCAGTTTTTACCAAGGTAACCAGGCTACCTGAATCCAACAATACAACATTTTTACCATTTAAACACATTTTGCATAAAGGTTTCTCATTTGCCTTTACTGCCGTGCATGTAGTTGCAAATAGGGACTGCTGTCTCTAAGAAAGTCACAGTGCATTGGTTCATCAATAACTGGGCAAACTGCGGCTACATGTCGTCCTCCCTGGCAGCGGTAACAAATTAACTTTCTAGTCACCCCATGTGGAATTGGTCTTCCAGGCTGCTCTTGACAGACATTAGAAGCAGTCCCAAAAATACCTTTAGTTTCCCCTTTTGCACTCTCTCCAACCCCTTCCCTTTGTGCAGTCTTATCTGTAACTGGAGATGGTCTGGTCTTGGAGTGGAAACTCTGAGTCTTTTAGGGAAAATGTCAGATTCTCAGTCATTAGGTACCTATCCACAAGGTCTACAAGTTTGTCTGCTGTTTTCGGATCTCCATGGCTCACTCATTTCTGCAAGGTGTTAGGGAGAGACCTCAGAAATTTGTCCATGACCACAAGCTCTACAATTTTTGGTCTAGAAAGACTTTCTGGCTGCAGTGATTTCCTGGTCAAGTGGATAACGTCATACATTTGTGACCGGGGTGGCCTTTCCAGCTGATAACTGTGGACACGCTGAGTATGGGCAGCCAGGGTTACATCCAGTCGTGCCATTGTTTCTATTTTCAAACAATCATAGTTCTTTGCATCTGCAGGTTCTAAGTCAAAATAAGCCTTTTGGGACTCTCAATATACTAGGAGTGCCACCAGTCCAGCCCATTGTTCCTTAGGCCAACTTTATTTTTCCGGTGTTCTTTCAAACGTGGTCAAAAACATCTCCGGGTCATCATCTGCTCTCATTTTTGGCAACAGGTAACTTACCTGAAAAGGTCGGTATGTTACCGGCATGAATCCAAGCCTCGGGCTGCTGCCTCTGCTGAAGCGGTTTCATGATAGCCTTAATTTGCTGCTGGTGTCTCTGTTGTGGCTGTGTCAGCAATTCTCTATGGAGGGCCTCCACCCGTTCTAGGGCTTGCTGCTGGGTTGCTTCGCTCTGTTGGTGAGCTGCAAGGCTCTGTTTATGAGTTTTTTGTTGGGCTGCAAGGCTCTGTTGCAAACCTGCATTTGCCTGCTCTTGATTTGCATTTGCCAGAACCAGCTCTCTCAGTATATCCTCCATGCTGGCCTTACTTCACCTGCCCGCAGTCCTCCACCATCTGTGAGCGATTAGCTCAGCAGCGGGGTGTGCAGAACCAACTGGATGGGTCACAGCACTGTGAAGTAGGCATGGCAGACAGCAGGGTCTTTGTGAAAGCAAAAATTGTGGTTTATGGGGATGGGCCGAATGGACCCCTGTTCGGTTCGCACCATAATGTCCGAACACTGCCAAAGTTCGGATCTGAATAACGTACCCCATTAATGTCATTGGGACCAAAAATTCAAAAATCAAAAGTTCCCATTTTGAAGGCTTATGTGCAAGTAATTGTGCATACAATGGTTATAGGGGTCCTGCCCTGGGGGTCATGTATCAATGAAATAAAAAGTTTTTGAAAAACATTTTTAAATGAGCAGTGATTTTTTTATTTTTAAAGTAAAAGCATAAAAATGAAAAAAAAAAAATCCTTCCAATATAGTGCCTGGGAGGTCCCCTTAGTCTACCTGTAAAGTGGCAGATCTGTACCATGTCTAGAATCTGCTGCAGCAATAATTGCATTTATAAAGCCAAAAAAATGACATTTTCCCTGCAAGGTGCCTTTATTTTGCTCAGCAACCGCTGGGAAGCCAGTGTGTATGATGAGAAAAAAAAAATACATATTTGGGAGGAACACCCTATCAAATGCATGGTGCTGCTTGTTTGACCAACAGACAAAAAAAAATGCATATTACTGCGCACACATGATACTTAGTCCTGCCAGGCTGTTTAAAAGCATCTAAACGTATATAGCAAAAATACAGGGGTTTGGTCACACTGAATGGCCATGAAGTGCTTAAGCCCACTGACTGCTGTAAAGTGACTGACTGCAAATATGTATCTTTTTGTATGCTAAGGTCCTGACCAGACATTTTGGGTTGGTGAACCCCATCCTCCTTAATTACCCCCAATCAGTGTTCCTGATCCATGGGATGTGTCCTCTGGTCTCCCATAAAGAGAAGCATTGGCTTCCATGGTTTAAGAGATAGGAGCATTCACTCTAAGGTTAGTGTAGGAACCCACTCTTAAAACGGGGTACTTTGCAGCACTCAATGGCCATTCAGTGTGACCAAACCACCGTATTTTTGCATTTTTTTGCTATATATGTTTAGATGCTTTTAAACAGCCTGGCAGGAGTAAGTATCATCTGTGCGCTGTAATATGCATTTTAGTGTGTATGATGAGGCCACAATGTAGTGCACTGGGAACAAGATTACAGATTTTTTGGATAAATGCTGGTGTCACTTTGACTTTGGATAGAAGTAACTGGTGCGGAAAAATTGGGCTTTGGGTGTCGGTGGTGCCTTTCCAGTATAACCCAATAGAGGTGCTCTTCACGAAGGCAAGAATTGGCTTTTCTGTAAAAAAAAATTGCAATGATATGCAGCTGTCAAACAGGTGCAGAAAAATTGGTCTTTGGGTGTCGGTGGCATCTTCCCACTGTAACCCCATAGAGGTACTCTATTTGAAAGCAAGAACTGACCTTGCTGTAAAATCTGCTGCAGGTGTGCTGAAAAAGGCCCAGACAACTGAGCTTTGGGAAGTGGGCCGGGAGATAACAGCTGCAGAATGTGATGGAACAGGGTGGCTGCTCTACTCTTGATGTTGGCCTCCTTGGGGTTGTGCCACCTCACCTTCAGTTTCCTCTTATGTTCTATCGGACATCCAAGTCGCATCAGTTACTTCCTCCTCATCATCATCTCCATCTCCTCCATCTTCATCATCAGCATTACCACTAGAGACAACTTGGCAATATTCTGTGGCTGGGGGAAATTGAATGCTAATTTGTCTACCAGTGTTCTCTCCTCTCTCCAGGCTCATGTTCTTGTCATCCTCAACCTCAGAACCAACATCTGAATCCAGTAATGGCTGACACTGGTCAAATAACTCAGCTGACTCCTCCTCCATGGCTGATGTTGGGGCTATGGCAGGAATAGATGTGGACAAGGAGGCAGGTTTATCCACTCTGGCAACTGCAGAGGACTGCACACTTGTCTCTGCTTGCATGACAGAGGATGATGAGGATGAGGAAGGTTTAGTAAGCCAGTCCACCACCTCCTCTACATGCTGTGGATGGATAGCACGGGCAAACTCACTAAACAGAGGAAACTATGCCCTGACTAAGGACTGACCACCATGTCCACCTTTGCCTGTGGACACATTTGTTGCTGGCCTCCTTACAGTGCCAAGGTAACGTCTGCCTCTCCTTGTCCTCCCAGACATTATTGGAAGGAAGGGGGTGGTGCTTATTAGCAAATGTTTAGAAGAAGTGGAAATCTGTATGTAGATGCACTTTAATCAATGTAAAGTGGTGTTTGGTGTACTTTAATTTTAGTACTCACACTACACAGACACACTCCACAGATACACTATAATATACTGCAATATAATGTGCCAAATGTACAGTGATGCGCAAAACTACAGTATATGGCGTTAAACTTGCAGTAACGCACAAAACTATATGGCGTTAAACTGGCAGTAACGCACCCATAACTATATGGCGTTAAAATGGCAGTAACACACTCAGTGAAACTATCTGAGCTGTCCCTACTCTAGCTGCACACTATGCAAAGCTGAATGATGGTCCTCCTCACTACACTCACACTATCCCTAGACTGACACTAAACTAATATTCTACACTAACAATAGAAGCAAAATAGCACAGTTTAGCACACTAGCTAACTAATAGCACTGAACAGAGCCATATTCTATCTCTCTCCAGCCAAAATCATACTGAAAATGGCTGCCATTGAAAGAATACTTTTATACTGTGGGGCAGGAATGAGCTATGATTGAATAGAGTCATGATGACAATGTACAGTATGTCAGTGCTCTGATTGGCTGAAGCTTTCACTGCTTCAGCCAATCAGGGCTTGCAATGTATTGTTCAGTGCCGCATTGCACTTTGGTCTGTTCGGGGGGGCGAACAAAGGTCGAATGTCCTATTTGTTCGGATGTTCGCCTAATGGCCGAACAGCAAAAGTTCCCCCGAACTTATGCTTGGGCAGAACCGTTCACCCATCCCTATTTATTTACACGTCTGTGGTTACAAAGTGCAGGCATCAAAACAGGTAAAATAAAACAAAACAGAAAATAAACCCTTGCCACTTTGGGCGTCTAACTACAAAGACACAGGAACCTGACTACGTGTTCTCCACAGTCTACCGCTGTCCAGACAGTTGGCGGTCACGCAGAAATAAACAGAGACTTTTAGTCACACCGACTTAATCTCACCATTCAGATGTATTGCTGCTCCCCAATCAGCAATGCACATAGATCTGGTTCCAGGGTGGAGGGCTATCAGAACTCCAAATCACAGCTGAGTCTGAGTCCTTTTCAGGCCCAGGATGGAGCCCCTTGTTGAAGCAACCTGGGAGTTGTATACAGCCATGAGGGCTTTTTCTGTTACATCTAAGCTTGTTAACCCTCATTCAACCCAAAATGGCTCAATACACAGCACAATCACAAAAGCAATCAGTGTACAGCATAAACTTGGGACAAATATATCGCCCATCCTGGACACAACCCATTTCTTGGCTTCCTGTCATAATATATATTGTAAAGTTTGGGGGGTTGTAGCTCCACAGGACTGAATGCAAAGCTGGTAAAACTTAAACAGACAAGGTTTTTATTTCCAGCAAGCAAAACAAAACAAGGCTTCCATCAGCATTTCAGAAATTAAACCATAAAAGAAAGTCTGCTTGTCTTCAGCACAAAGTAAATGAAAAAAATACACAGGCACCTACGGTTTGTGGACGGGGTTTCACCCCAGGGTCTCAGCACAGTCCTTGTTGGTTGTTTTCTCAGCATTCAGCAAACACAGGTGTCTCTCTACAGCTCCTCCTCACCACCTCTAACATTAATTCCTGTCCTTAAGAGCTGCTTCCTGGAGACTCTTAACCCTGTGTTTGCTGGAGCCCCTGTAGTCAGGGATGGAGGCCTATTTCCCACCTGAATATCACTCCTGGGCCTCTGAAATCCCAGGTCCCAAACAGCTCTCTACCAACACAGAGAAAACTGCAAGTCAGTCCTCTCTTCAATTTGGCTATCCCAGGAATCCTCACCCATTTCGGGTGACCCCCTGAATACGTCCACACTTCCCTTACAGGGACCACAAACCAAATATTGGTGCTATATAGCACCCGTCCACGACCCAACATTGGTGTCCTATACAATATATATAATACACATATATATATATTATTATATTTTTGTAAATATTTTATTATATCTTCATGTGAAAACACTGAAGAAATGACACTTTACTACAATGTAAAGTATTGAGCGTACAGCTTGTATAACAGTGTAAATTTGCTGTCTCCTCAAAATAACTCAACACACAGCTATTAATGTCTAAACTGCTGGCAACAAAAGTGAGTACACCCCTAAGTGAAAATGTCCAAATTGGGCCCATAGTGTCAATATTTTGTGTAGCCACCATTATGTTCCAGCACTGCCTTAACCTTCTTGGGCATGGAGTTCACCTCACAGGTTGCCACTGGAGTCCTCTTCCACTCCTCCATTATGACATCACGGAGCTGGTGGATGTTAAAGACCTTGAGCTCCTCCACCTTTCCGTTTGAGAATGCCCCACAGATGCTCAATAGAGTTGGCCAGTTCATAATCTTTACCCTCAGCTTCTTCAGCAAGGTAGTGGCCATCTTGGAGGTGTTTGGGGTTGTTATCATGTTGGAATACTGCCCTATGGCCCAGTCTCTGAAGGGAGGGGATCATGCTCTGCTTCAGTATGTCAAAGTACATGTTGGCATTCATAGTTCGTTCAATGAACTGTAGCTCCCCAGTTCCGGCAGCACTCATGCAGCCCCAGACCATTACACACCCACCACCCTGCTTGACTGTAGGCAAGACATACTTGTATTTGTACCCCTCACCTGGTTACCACCACACACGCTTGACACCATCTGAACCAAATACGATTATCATGGTCTCATCAAATCACAGGACATGGTTCTAGTAATCCATGTCCTTAGTCTGCTTGTCTTCAGCAAACTGTTTGCGAGCATCTTTAGAAGAGGCTTCCTTCTGGGACGACAGCCATGAAGACCAATTTGATGCAGTGTGCGGCGTGTGGTCTGAGCACTGACAGGCTGACTACCCACCCCTTCAACTTCTGCAGCAACGCTGGCAGCACTCACACATCTATATCCCAAAGACATCCTCTGGATATGATGCTGAGCACATGCACTCAACTTCTTTGGTCGACCATGGCAAAGCCTGTTCTGAGTGGAACCTGTCCTGTTAAACCACTGTATGGTCATGACCATCATGCCGAAGCTCAGTTTTAGAGTCTTGGCAATTTTCTTATAGCCTAGGCCATCTTTTTGTAGAGCAACAAATCTTTTTTTCAGATCCTCAGAGAGCTCTTTGCCATGAGGTACCATGTTGAACTTCCAGTGACCAGTATGAGAGAGTGAGAGCGATAACACCAAATGTAACACACCTGCTCCCCATTCACACCCGAGACCTTGTAACACTAATGAGTCACATGAGTTAGAGTACTATATGCAGAGACTGGAATCCAATTTCAAAGCAGTGATGCACTCCATTAAAGTGGATGTAAACCCTCTTAAATACCCAGTGAAGTGAACAGCCTTGGAGGATATACAGGGATGAAACAAATCCCCGTACATACATTTTATTGGTGTCTTCAGCTTTATACAGTGCCTTGAAAAAGTATTCATACCCCTTGAAACCTCAGGGAGCTCAGAGAAGGCGCGCTTCAGGATGGATGGCAGAGATTCCAGACATGAGGTGAGCCCAGGCCTAGGTTTAGGGGATGACACTAGATAGCTCCGTGACTCCATTGATCTTTTCTGTACCAGTAATCAGACGGTCCTAGATACCAAATTTTGTCATGTTACAAAGAAAAATGAAAATGTGGGGCAGAGCTTGCCGAGGATCCTGATGGCCACATGAAAGTGGAGCTCCGGTGACCCCAGTGATACATTGGCACTTAGCAGCCCACAAACCCACAATCCAGATACCCCAACTTGATGTGAGGACCCCACAGACTATACCCACCATGTTGAAGAAGAGGAAAGCAGACTAAAGGCTACAAAATGGACGGCCATTTCACCCAGGGCAGTGACAAGATGGCACCGGCTCTTCTGCACCATCCGCATCTAATACTCCCAAGCAGAGACAGAAGAATGGCAAATCCTCAAAAAGAAACACACCGTCGAATATCCAGCAATCTCCTCTCTCTACACCTACCTCAGGGAGCTCAGAGAAGGCGCGCTACAGGATGGATGGCACAGATTCCAGACATGAAGTGAGCCTGGGCCTAGATTTAGGGGATGACAATAGATAGCTCCCTGACTCCATTGATCTTTTCCTTACCAGTAATCAGCCGGTCCTAGATACTACATTACAGGATATGTTAGTATCCTTGAGATCGTCCCTGCATGCTGACATGATGGCATGTGTGCACAATTTTGGGATAGAACTTCAGACAGTCACTGCA
The DNA here is from genome assembly GCA_018402905.1 of Glandirana rugosa. NCBI lineage: Eukaryota > Metazoa > Chordata > Amphibia > Anura > Ranidae > Glandirana > Glandirana rugosa. Next base: position 18,317 of record BLSH010555518.1, on the reverse strand, counting down.
AAAGTAGATATTGAAACTAAGATGGGGGAGTATGCCACTACCATCAACGACCTCATTGATGCCCATGACACCAAGGAGGATGAAATGGAGACTGTTAAGGCCAAGATTGCAGATATTGAAGATCGTTCCAGAAGGAACAACTTAAAAATAAGGGGGTTCCCGAGTCAGTACAGCAATCAGACCTGCATACATATGTGGCACAACTGTTCACCTCCATACTGCCAGATTTTACAGAACTGGATATAATGGTGGATATAATCCACTGGCTACCAAAACCATCATATCTCCCTGATAAAGTACAGAGAGACATTAGTCTACGCTTTCATTTCTTTCATGTAAAAGAAAGATTAATGTTTGCTTCATGCAACAAGGAGCAATACAAAGATCTACAGTTCGTTGCTGATCTTTCCCAGTACACCCTCCAAAAGAGAAGGAATTTAAACACTATCTCCAAGGCACTGAGGAACCACAAGATCAGTTACAAATGGGGGTTCTCTTGCAAAAGGCCTAACCCTACTGAAATCATGGCACATAGTCTCTGATGACAACTAATAATAATAAAAAGGCACCCGTAGCGATATGGTATATGTATAGAGAAAGGTGCACTCAGTAATGAGAATAGCTACTAGTCATATATGCTATCTGCCGGCCCGAGGTTCAGGGCCATATAATGACACAAACAAGCCCTACAATAAAGGGTGTTCCCAAGGTTAGTAAAGCCTACGCAACAATTGGCGAAACATCACCCAGATTACTTACCAGGAACAAAATTGTTAAAAATTTAATTTTATTGAAACAAATTAAAATACACACGATGATATCACCAATGTAGAAGACAAGTTAAAATAAGACAACGTTGTCTAACAGGTCGCACATGGCTCAGACACACTCCTCAATCACCCACACCATCAAACACGCACCAGCTGACTAAACTAACTGGCTGGATACAATGTCCTGTGTAATAGCCTCAGCATGCGTCAATGGCCATAAGTATCCGGGTGGTCAGTACAGCTGGTAAGTAAGTGAACAGAAGTCCAAGTGTAAGACTAAATCTCACTGTGAAAAGTCAAACATTTCCCCCACATGCTATATCCACTGTTTGGTCCCACAAAGGATGCGTAGCATCCAGCGATGTTTCAGTGGGTGATAATTACCCGATACACAATGGATATGCTGGTAAAAAGTCCCAATGTGGGCAGGGGTATGATTGAATCGTCTGTATATGTATCATCCAGCAGCCCATCTGATGCACCCGATTCATCTGTAACCTTAAACACGGTGTATAACAACAGAACTGTGCAAATCCTTGAAAGTGCAATACCGGGCTCTAGGTGAATTAGTTCCAATCACTTGGTCTATTCTGCTCACGATGATGCTCCCCACTGTATCAAAAGCACCAGGAAGAGCACACCACAAAGTGGTAACATTCACCACATAATTTGGTCCCTTAGTGGTGGAGAAAAAGTAAGACTAAGGCAGTGTCACTGAATGGTGTTTTTTTTTTTTATACCACATCAGTAAGCTTACTCAAGAGATCAATTTCAGCTTAAAATTCAAACCATTCTCTTGCTTGATCACATCATTGTGGTATTTCTTTTATAATGAGTATCCTTCCCAAAAGTATGTGCCCCAAACATATACACAATAAACATACCATACATCTATCCATTTCCTAGATCTCAAACTCTAGCTTCAGCCTCATAACCTTAGACTCTCCCATCCCCATGGGGCTGCCGGAGGGGGGGGGGGAGATATGGGAGAAGAAAATGCACCTCTATAAACAATCAATGCCCAAATGTTCTAACCCCAAGTATCCACATATTTTCACTGCAAATGCTGAAGCAAAAAAATGAGGGGTGCTGACAGCCATAAGGGGTACAGTTGCCTTTACACTACATAAAGAACTGACAGACCCTCAGGGTCAATATCTCATTCTCATATGTGATATCAACTCAACCACCTATACATTGGTGAAAATATACGCACCAAGCAAGCACCAATCTCGCTTCCTATGTCAAATCTTCAAAAAAGTCCTCCAGATATAGAGAGGCTTTCTCTTACTATGTTGTGACTTTAATCTTCCCCCGGATCCTAATATGGACTCTACTACACAATCTAACAGACACCAACATTCGCTACACCCATTGATGCACACCTATCTCTATGATGCATGGAGATGTCTCCATGGTTCATAAAGAGACTATTCCTTTTTCTCTACACATCATAGAATTCACACAAGACTTGATCTGTTCCTCACTGACAAATGGCTAATACATTAAAATCAAATCATCAGAGACCAACAATATCACTTGGTTGGATCACGTCTCGGTGAAGCTGTCGGTTGATGACATACCAAATGTTAACTCTACATTCATTTGGAGGTCCAACCCTCTGCTTTTCCGGGCTGATCCCTCCAAATCTATGCTTACAAAATAACTACTTGGATTTTTCAACTGTAATGCAAAGTATGTCTTAGACCCATTTGTGACTTGGAACACCCACAAGGTGTACATGAGTGGTCTTCTTATTAAATTGGGACCTAAGGCTAAGAGACAGAGGTGGCAGCATATCCAGGATATCACAGCCAAGATTCAGGTCTTGGAGACCCACAACAAAGCTAACACATCCCCCAATATCTCTGACCAATTGACACAACTTAGATATGAACTCCGACTAATATTGCTTGATGATTTTGAAAACATTCTAAACGGCTCAAAATGACATACTATGTGAATAACAACAAAGCTGGGAAGCTTCTAGCCAACCGCCTCAGAGGCCACAGGCATAAAACCAAGATCCCCTATATTTTGCATCCGGCTACTCAAGAAAAGCTGCACCACCCCCAAGCCATTGCAGATGCATTTAGTGTCTATTATGGTAGCCTCTAGAATTTAAAGAATGACCCAAACACTATTCATCCCACACCCTCCTTGATCTCTGAATTCTTGGACAAGATCAAACTTCCCCATTTATCAGAGGATCAATTGGAGAAACTTAACTCCCCCTTTTCAGAAATGGAAATCACCAGTGCTATTGACTCGTTACCCAACAATAAATCTCCTGGGCCTGATGGCTTCACATGGGAATATTTCAAATCATTTACAACAGCGCTGCCACCTCCTCCTCTTTCCCCTCTGAGATGCTCAGGGCAATGCTAGTGGTGTTGGCGAAGCTGGGGAAGGAACCAAATACACCACAAAATTTCCGTCCTATTTCATTGTTGAACAATGACTTAACAATTTATGCTAAGCTACTTGCCAATAGACTGGTGGATCTATTAACTTCTCTCGTCCGTTTAGACCAATCAGATTTTACAAAGGGCCTTCTAGCAGCCAATGCCACAAGATGCCTAATCAATATTATACTGTACATCTGGCCAACAAAACAAGAACGCCTTCTCTGCTCCTTGCACTGGATGCGGAGAAAGCATTTAACAGAATCCACTGGAACTATCTAGCACAGGTCTTAACTAAATTTGGAGTTATAGGTCGCAACAACACGCTGTTATGGCATTATGCACAACCCCATCTGCTTAAGTGTATTTATCAGGCATGCTCTCTACACCATTTAAAATAAACACGCCAGGGATGTCCACTTTCCCCCCTCATCTTTAACATATTAATGGAACCTATGGAAACATTTATATCTGCTCCCACCCCCATATACAGGGGTACAAGGTTAGAGATGACATACATACTATAAGTCTATTTGCGGATGATATCATCTTAATGCTTACCAACATCAAATCTTCTTTAGCTTTGGCACACCGATCACTGTGTCCTATGTCAACAATTTCCATATACATGGAAAGAAAAAGAAATATCATACTTGGGCATCACTCTTACTCCTAGAGTGTCTGAATTGGTTGTGGAAAACCATACCCCCTTCTTTCAATCTCTTCGCACCAAGCTCAACAGCATGGCAAAATTTGAGTTCTCTTGGTCAGGGAGATTAGCAGCCTTCAAGATGCAAATCCTAACACAATTATTGTACCTTTTTAGAACACTGCCCATTCCTGTCCCTAGTTCATTCTTCTCCTCCATACAAACCATCATTAATTTGTGGTTAGGGAAAAGGGCACAATGCACATTCAGCAGACTTATCAAATATAGGAAGGCAGGCTGTGTGGGACACACACATCTAAGAGACTATTACACAGCCTCAATCCTTACATAAATAAAGGAATGGTTTACCACATCTCCAACCACCCTGTGGGCAACCCTTGAACAGCACCAGGTTGAGGGAGGAAATCTGTACAACTATTTAATTTCCATTCCTTTTTTACCAAAATCATATCACAGCATAGACCCCACTGTTCAGGAATCTATAGAAGCATGGAGTAAACTCCGTGCAACTGACCTCTCTCATCATAAATTAACTACAGGGTGGGCCATTTATATGGATACACCTTAATAAAATGGGAATGGTTGGTGATATTAACTTCCTGTTTGTGGCACATTAGTATATGTGAGGGGGGAAACTTTTCCCCAGATACGACACTATACTAAAACCATTTTTTCCTTACCTTTAATTTATCAACATGTCTAAAGGAGGGAGTTGGACCACGACAAGTTCCCAACGGGTGTCCCACCAACCTCTACACCATTTGGTAAGGAAATAAATACATTCCTAACTCCGACACATTATCAGAGAATCTACACACACAGGGTGTGTCGGACGGAAGGATATAAACTATTCAGACGACTTACACGTAACACGGGAAAAGGGATTGGTGTTTAATTACTACCAAACATACCTCCTCTTCTTACTTGATCCCTGTCCTTACCCGTCACAAGATTTTTCCATGTTAT
>BLSH010555518.1:0-13407 GCA_018402905.1 Glandirana rugosa | reverse complement strand
GCTTTGGAGGAAGGAGCAGCTCACCCGGTAATGGTTTTTACTGACCATGAAAACCATAAAAAACCATATGCTGTGAAGATACGAGATGTGCAGCACCTGAAACTACGGATACTGGAAGCCTGTGCTAGCATTTCTCCTGCGGTGTTGCTATCAGTGTGTGAAGAGTGGGAGAAGAGGGTTGCATTGACAATCCAACACAATGGGCAGCACATTGAACACATTTTATAAGTGGTCAGAAACTTGTAAATAACTCATGAAAGAATAAAGTTACGTTAAAACCAAGCACACCATTGTTTTTCTTATGAAATTCCCAATTAGTTTGATGTGTCACATGACCCCCTTCCTATTGAAAAAACAAAAGTTGGATTAAAAATGGCTGACTTCAAAATGGCCGCCATGGTCACCACCCATCTTGAAAAGTTTCCCCCCTCACATATACTAATGTGCCACAAACAGGAAGTTAATATCACTAACCATTCCCATTTTATCAAGGTGTATCCATATAAATGGCCCAGCCTGTATATTAAAACTCCCCATCTTGGCCTTTTCACCTTTAATACTGGGTATTTCCCTCAACAATTGGCAAACCAGCAAAGCGCTCTCGTTAGAAGACCTCTATGTAGGCCCTGCGCTTAAGACATTTAAAACTCAGCTGGAATTTTCCATACCACCATCTGAATATTATAAATATCTTCAAATCTCCCGCCTCATGAACCAGTCAGGTAGATTAACCACCTCTCTGCCTTGGCAAATGGTACAATACTACCTAACAAAATATATAAGAACTAAAGGCATCTCTTTATTCTACACATACCTTCATAATAAACTAGAATTTACCAAATCCCCACCTATACAAGTATGGGACAAAGATTTTGGCAAGGTATATACTGAAGATCAGTGGCAGAGAGCCTTAGACATTACATATACCTCCACTAAAAGTGTTAGTTTATGGGGACTCTTTCAAAAGATTCTGCTACACTGGTATCTCACCCCACATCGTATATCTAAATTTGCCCAACGAATATCCCCCTTATGCTGGAGGAATTGTGCGGGTCCCGGAACTTAATACACCTTTTGTGGGAATGCCCTAACCCAATATTGGTCTTTAGTATTTAATCTCATACCACAGATCTTAGGATTTAAAATTCTTTCAACACCAGGTATGGCATTGCTGTCCTTGGAGATGGACTCTGTCCTCCTAGTGTGAGGAAATTGGCCTCCCACATCTTCCTTGCAACCCAACTAACCCTGGTTCGGCACTGGAAGGACCAAAAGGCTCCAGATATAAAATAAACTATACAATTTAACACTCATGGCACCTACAAGATGCTCTTTGCAGTCAGTATGGGTGGAAACTTAATCTCTGAAAAAATTTGGCAACCTTGGATGGAGTGGTACACAAGGACTTCAACCACCTGACTTCACTTAAAATGGTTATCAACTCATGACAACCAATTTAACCTACAGGTAAGCCTATAGTAAGGCTTACCTATGAGTTCCCTGCATATCTCCTAAACCTGCATGGTTTAGGAGATATGTAGTGTACTGTGATGTGCCCACGTCATCGGGCACATGCGCAGTGAAGAAAGGGCCTCTGTGCCGTTCCTTCACTGACATCATGCTGAGATTGGTGGCTCCCATGTGCATGCGGCTCCTGCAAATCAGAGAGCTGGAGTCCGCAACCCCAGAAGGAAGAAGGGCGACCATTCCCTTTCTGTCATATTCCTAACAAGCATATAGACACTCCACCTATCCGGCATATAGGCTTCAATGCATGCAGTAATGTACATCATGTCCTAGATCATTCCTTTCATAATTACTTTTTCCCCCATCAACAAAAATCCTCCCCTGGTATACAGTTTCCTTCCCTATCTACTAAGATGTAAAGGCATCTGATTGGTTGATCAAACACGTTTGATCTTAACATGAAAAGACTCTTCCTGCAGTCGCTGAAAAGAACAATTAAGGCCACTATAATGTTTACAACCCTTGTTGCTTATTACAGTAAACAATTGCCCATTTGACTAATTAACATTTTTCTCATTAAAGTTACAGTTACAGTTTGCCTTTTGAAAAGTTGTAGCATGGGAAAAGTCTGCAAATTCTACCAATCCTGATGACTTCTCTTTTAATGTGTAAATGGAATTGTTAGCTGTCTATTTATATATATATATATATATATATATATATATATATAACACAAACAATATACTTATCCTGCATGAAAAAGCCTTTATATTTTGTGCCAGAGCTGGTGCTGTGAACCCAATGCACATAGTATCTGTTTTGGCAGATAAGCCTCCAATAAACCTCGTAGACACCCAAATTAACCTGATGGGTAGATTTGTCTTGTGGTATTGGGGAGATTATACTCATATGTTAGGTGCTTTTTAATGAGTTGCGCTAGGTCAAACTGTATTTTTAGGGGATAGCAGTCCGTCTTTATTAACCACTTCAGCCTCGGAAGGATTTCACACTTTAGGACCAGAGCACTTTTTGCGATTCGGCACTGCATCGCTTTAACTGACAATTGCACGGTCGTGTGACGTTGTACCCAAACAAAATTTGCGTCCTTTTTTTCCCCCCACAAAAAAAGCTTTCTTTTGGTGGTATTTGATCACCTCTATGTCCTTTCTGATCGCCGCTATAAACAAAAAAAGAGCGACAATTTTGCAAAAAAAAAAAGAACTGATTTTCTTACTTTTTGCTAAAATACAAATCCAAAAAAAAAAAGAAAGAATTTTTTTTTAGCAGTACTGCGATATTGCAGCGGACATGTCGGACCATTTTGATACTTTTTTGGGACCAATGACATTTATACACGATCAGAAATTTAAATATTCACTGATTACTATATAAATGTCATTGGCAGTGAAGGGGTTAACCTGCATGGGGAGATCTACTGGTTAACTGTGTTCCCTAGGCGTGTTCTAACTATGAGGGGGCTGGGCTACCAAGGGTATAAGAGATCTAACTGATCCCAGTGACAAGGATCAGTAGATCTCCTATGTCCCCACTGACAGAGCGAGGAACCGCCGTGTTTACATTGGTGGTTCCCCGTTCTTTTGCTGTGGCTGCTCATCGCGGCTCGTCGGCAGACATCAGGTCTGCCCGAGCCTCTGGCACACTCCTCCGGAGTATGGCAGGCATGCACATGCCCCCTAGCTGCCACTCCGCAAATCACAGTTTATTTACGACGATTCGTGGGACGCATCCACACTGTTGCAGTAAATATACTGCGTGCGGTTTGGAAGCAGTTAAGAGAAACAGAAAGCTCACATAGACATCAATTGTCCACGCAGAGGTTCTTCCACATCAGTATGGACAATGAAAGGAAAATACCAGTCCCTCTAACTGTGTTGTTCACTTGACTCTCTTAGCCTTTAGTTGCAGCGCTCTGCTGCATGGCCCAATCTTGGCTTCTGGATAGGGATTCTCCTGACACTCTGATATGAGATGACCTGACTCCTGGAATGAGACATCCTGTCTCCTGGCTATTGGCTGGGGTACCTCTGACCCCTGGGTAAGACCTCCTGTCTCTTGGCTGGGGCTCCTCTGACCCTTGGGTGAGACCTTCTGTCTCCCACACAAGGAGCTGTATCCAAACTGAGAGTCCTGGCTATCCTCAGGCTTGAGTATATGGTGACCCTGCACACCTTTGTACTCAGACAGGCTGCTGCCGTAACATACAGATATAGGATTGAAAGTTCTGATGCAGAACTACAGAATCCGGCCAAAAACACAGCTTTCTTGGCTCAGAATTGATAGTCTGGAACCTAACATTAACCCTTATTGTGACTCCTGTGTCATATTCTCCTTAATTTTCACAGTGACAGGGTCTCGCTCTGTCACAGCCTTTACTATAATCATAGTATGGAACAAAAGCTACATCATTGCTCTTATATATCTTCCTAATATAAGTACTACTGCAAACACTAGACTACTACATTTTATTTCCTAGGGCACGATCCTCCTAGGAGAAGATTTCAGCCTAACCTTTGACCCCAGACTCAAGTCTTCCTCTGGCAAATCCGCTATCCCCTTCAACAAAATAAACACATTCTATAAAATTCTACATGACCTACATCTTGCAGACATGTAGAGAATTCTCTATCTCAAAATAAGAACTACAGTACACCTTCTTCTCAAATGACCAGTCTTACTTCTAGACATCATATTTGCTGGAAGCTCTCCTGACACATTAACATCCCTGTCTAACCACTCTCCCATCTCCCTAAACTTAGACATCCCTAACCCATAGGCTAGGGAGTAGTCATGCACTTAAATGACTCTCTTCTTAGAGATAACCAATACAGCCAAATTATCATGGCTACAATCACCAACTCCTTAGCTGATAATTCAGATGCCTCCCACTTCTCTACTTAATCTTTGGGAAACTTTAAAGGCAGTAACCCCCCCCCCACCCCCGCCAAAGTTGCAAAGGTAGCCATATGGGGTGGGGATAATATGCATTCTGCTGCCACAATGGTTTGAATTGTGGTGTGGCAAAAATATCCCCTCTTACATTCTGCATTCAGTGGACAGTGCCTCCCTCTGAATGTGACTCATTTAATTGTTGCATTGCGACATAGTGGTGCAGGCTTTTAGGGGTTAAAACAGGTGGTAAGGGGGCATGATATAATGCCTCCTAATTGCTTATCACATACCCTCTGAAAAGTGATCTACTGTGGATCATTCTTCAGAGGCTTCCACAAGTGTAAAAAGCCCTTATATAGAGAAAAAGTTGTTTTATATTTCACAAAAGATAGCTGAGAAGGCTGAAAAGTTTTTTTGATAGTTCAGATGGGTGGTCTGTTACAAGAACACATACCAGGATTAACAAGTATTTTTCTGCACTTGCAGAAAAAGTTCTTAGCCTACAATCAGAAAACAGTCAGTCATCATGTATACAGTATAATAACAGTAAGCTGCAATAAGTTACATTTTTGTTCTTACTTTAACTCAAGTTATTTTAATACTTTCAGTGTAGAATGACTAAGTAGTTTTTCTTTGCTATATAACTCAGGGAAGCAAACTGTGAGTCATTTAACGAGCTGTAAACCATTCAAATCATGTGATAAAATTACCATTTTCACTGCCTGCACATGTACCTTGAGGACACAAACTATATGTTTTTTAAAACTCTAAAATGTTCTGTTATCAGAACAATTACATTGCTCTGGGGAAAGCAGAAGTTGTAAACAGATAGTTTTCTGATGGAAAATGTAAGATATAAGTAATCTCCCTGCTGCAAGGCTATGCAATACATTATAAAAATACTAAACCACAGTTTAATGCCACATAAAATATGCATTATACTTCCATGACAAATTCTAAAACCTAATTATTCATTTCTCTTTATTGCCTGCTTCTTAGACATTGCATTTAAGCCTATGGTGGTTGGAATTAAACTATGTACACCAATTAGCCATGACTTTATGACCACCCACGTAATATTTAACAGGTCCCCCCTTTGTTGCCCACGCAGCCACTTTTGCCACCAAAACAGCCCTGACCCGTATACCCATATATACACATGAATTTGTAATCCTGATGCAGAACATTTACCTAATGCAATGGATGCTTCCAATATGGTTTGATTACTCTTTGACAATTGGTGTCTGTGATATTTACACATTTCATCAGAAAATATTTTTAAATAGTGATTGCACCTGTGTTTTTCTACACCCTTCCCCCTCCTTTTTACTTTGAGCATAGGATATATTCATCTAAAATCATCATCTCCATGTTGAATTTGCAATGAATCTGCTAAGCTGTAATTGTTTTTTCACAGCATATCCTCTATTCATTTCAATGAAGAGCCCTTCTGCAGCATGATAGGTTTGCAGTTGTAGAAAATGTGCTATTACAGCTCAGAAAATTTCTAAAAAATATTACAGACAGAAACTGTGCCCCCATTTGATCTACATATTGCAAAAAATGGGCCACTGCTGTTATAGGTAAATATATGCTATGGCTAAAGTGCTAGTGGAGGAGAAGATATGCCATTTTTTGTGGTATCAGTGCTCATAGATTTTCATTACTTTCATGAACTTTAAGTAATGGACAAACAAATTAAACCCCAACTCCAGCTAACATTTTTTTTTTAAGATACAGAAAAAAGAGTTAAACCATATGAATAAAATCAAACCATTATAAGCACCCTGGCAGCATTATATGGTGTGTCCCAACTCTGTAAATTGTACTTTTTCTGACCATTTGGGACAAGTGGAAACATTTGGCAGGAACTACTGGCAGGATCGACAAGTGATAAAACTACCTTACAGAGGGACTCAGAAAATTGTTGGTTTTGTCCATATACTGGACTTTAACGCTACAGCGTGGGCCTAAATTGCTGGGAGGGCATCACAGATCGGAGTAAGCGGTCGATCCCAGCCCCTTACCATGTGATCAGCTGTCAGCCAATGACAGCTGATCACGTGATGTAATGATGTAAACAGAGCCGGTAATCAGCTTTTTTTCCCCTCACACTGAAAGTGTGAGAAGAAAAAAAAAAGCCTATTACCATCTGGATAAACGGGACATCGGTCTCACACACTCCAGACCCACTGCTCCTAAGCAGTGCCCACCAGTGCCACCTACCAGTGCATATCAGCACTGCTAAGCAGTGCCCACTAGTGCCACCTACCAGTGCCACATATCAATGCCCTCCAGTGCAACTTATCAGTGCCCATCAGTGCTGCCAATCATTGCCCATCAGTGCCTCATCATCAGTGGCACCTATCAGTGCTGCCTATCAGTGTCACCATCAGTGCCTATCAGTGCCACCTATCAGTGCCCTTCAGTGCCGCCTCATTAGTGCCCACCAGTGCCGCCTCAGTGCCCATCAGTGCCACCTATCAGTGCCCATCAATGCCACCTTATAAGTGCCTATCAGTGCTGCCTACAAATGTTTTTTTTTGTTTGTTTTTTTTAATTTCGGTCTTTATTGTTTGTTTAGCAAGAAATAAAAATCCCAGTAATGATTAAATACCACCACAAGAAAGCTCTGTTTGTGTGAAAAAAAATATAAAAATTTCATATGGGCACAGTGTTGCATTCAAAGAATGACAGTGCTGAAAACTGAAAATTGGCCTGGGCAAGAAGGGGGTTTAAGTGCCCAGTAAGCACGTGGTTAAATATAAAGGCCACTAGGCACTTGCCATGTTATCCATTCAATATTATCCATTAATCCATTCAATGTTAGAAGTTCAATGTTTCTGTTCATTCCTTTGCTGATTTTATATAACAATAAGCCTATTATGTGGTGCTTTTGTGGAGTACATAAAGCCATTCACATCAGTGACTACCTTAGCTTATAATCAAATGTCTCCTAGATTGTAAGCTCTAACAAGCAGGGCCTTCTGATTCCTCCTGTATTGAATTGTATTGTAATTGTACTGTCTGCCCTAATATTGTAAAGCGCTGCGCTAACTGTTGGCGCTATATAAATCCTGTATAATAATAACAATGTACCTACTCTACTCATTTGCAGTTAACAATTATGTTTGTGGAAGATGAAATCAGAGCACTCAGATACCATACAAACTTCCAAAAGTATTCTAGCTATTTTTTTCATCTGCCTATGCATTTTATTCTATGTGTCACTAGGCACAGGCACTTAATGCACTTCCTAGTTGGTGGCCTGGGTTTAAAGCCTGTAATGTCAATACTTTATGCTGCAGGTTATCAATCCTTAAATGTGGTGGTTGCATTAGATCACTAGATTTTTTTTTTATTTTTATTTGGTGATCTAGCCAGTGACACATTACCTATCTTAGGTTGGCTCCACTCTATTGGGGAACAACAAAGCCACCCTTGGATAGCATAGCAGCATTCTAAACTTGTGGAGAGGGTAGTGTTTTTGCATAAACAAATGGAAACTGATCATTGTAAGCATCCAATTCATTGTTAAATGGTTTGTTAACTGACACTTTTTCCTAGACAGTTTGATTTGTTAAAGGAAGCTGAGAATTACTTACTGGCTGGATCACTGGGTGAAAACAAAGAAAAAAGCCTAAAAAAGGAAAACGAACGCAGCCACCACATTTACAGATTAGTAAGCTGCAATATACAGTATTACTTTTTTCAAGTTTCTAACCATAGGTGGTGCACCTTGACTTAAATATTATGCAGTGATGTATTTACTGTAATATATTTTACCATGTAATGACAACACAGTAGTATTTGTAATAAGGTGTTATATGAGATATGAGCTAGGAAGTGTAGGTTTTAAATGTTTCTGCTTTGTAAAATGTATTAGGAACCTAATGTGTTTGGGCCTAATTTGTTTTTAATGCATTTCATTCTAAATAAAATTACACATTTTTATTAGAGCTATGTATGGTCACATGACTCTGATACAATTTCAATAACTGTATATATGTATATCTAGGATGATGGAATTAATATATAACCAATTTGATATTTTATGTTCATGTACGCTACATATATATATATATATATATATATATATATATATATATATATATATTAGGAACCTAATGTGTTTGGGCCTAATTTGTTTTTAATGTATTTCATTCTAAATAAAATTACACATTTTTATTAGAGTTATGTATGGTCACATGACTCTGATACCATTTCAATAGCTGTATATATGTATATCTAGGATGATGGAATCAATATATAACAAATTTGATATTTTATGTTCATGTACGCTACTTATATTAAAAATTCATTATTTTAAATGTATCTCACATTATAATAGCCAACTACAAATCATCCACACTTTGTATCCTAGCCACTTCATGACCGCCCGCCGTCGTTGTACGTCGGTACTTTGACGTTGAATACCATCGTTATAGTAGCAGATAGCTACCATAACCCTGGTATTTTTAAAATATGGCAGGCGGTTCTCTTTCAGATAAAAGTCGTCTCTGCGGCAGATTCGCCGCAAGATCACTTTTATCGGTGGCGGGTTAATCCCCCGGAGCCGCGCGCCGGTAGCAGCGAAGACGACCCGATCCTCTTCACTCAATGCTTGGATGCCAACTGAGAGGAAGCTGACCCCCACTCAGCTCCATAGCATTGCAGGTCGGAAGCAACGTCAAACTTCACTTCGGCCCAATGCTCTTAAAGGAGACATTTTTTCAAGTGTCATTTTTTTCTTTTTTGCATCTAAGTGTAAATATGAGATCTGAGGTCTTTTTGACCCCAGATTTCATATTTAAGAGGTCCTGGCATGCTTTTTTCTATTACAAGGAATGTTTACATTCCTTGTAATAGGAATAAAAGTGATCATTTTTTTTTTTTTTTTTAAAGACGGTGTAAAAAAAAAAAAAAAAGTAAAATAAATAAGAAAAAAAACAAAAAAAAATTAAAAGCACCCGTCCCGCTGAGCTTGTGCGTAGAAGCGAACGCATACGTAAGTCACACACGCATATGAAAATGGTTTTCAAACCGCAATCGTTAGAGCGAGAGCAATAATTTTAGCACTACACCTACTCTGTTACTGAAAACTGGTAACCTGTAGAAATTTTTAAGCAACGCCGATGAAAGTTTTTAAGTGCCAAAGTTTGTCGGTTATTCCACGAGCAGGCGCAATTTTGAAGCATGACATGTTGGATATCAATTTACTCAGCGTAACATTATCTTTCATAATATGGAAACATTGGGCTAACTCTACTGTTGTCTTATTTTTTTAACTTGAAAAATGTTTTTTTTTTTAAAAAAAAGGCGCTTGTAAGACCGCTGTGCAAATACGGTGTGGTTCTAAAAATAGGGAATGAGCGAGCCAACTTCTCAAAATCTTATGTGCTAATGCTGACTCATCCCAAGGTCAAGGGATGGGGTACCCAAAAGGCAAAAAAAGTCACTCAAAAATAAGGGAAAAAGAGGGGAAAGGGAGATGTGGTAAGAGAGACCAAACCACAGTAAGAAAAGCCTCACTAGGGAACACACTGCAGCTTGTGCACATTAATTGGTACTTTATTAATGAAATGTATAAAGGTAACAAAAATAGGGACTCAGACCAATATCACAATAAAAACAAATCGCAACAACATTGCCACAACCTTTAAAAACAAGTGACCCGGGTCATCCATCCATGCATCCAGACGCAGAACAATCGCACTTGTGGTAACAATTGGGCTATGAACACACTGTCATATAAGGAGCAGAGCACAGAACATGCCGAGAGGTATAACCGGCAGGGATGAGGATATGAAGTGGCTATACAGGGCCAAATACTGGTGGTCCCAAACAAAGTGCATAAATTAAAGAATGAATGGCAAGAAGCTCAAATAGGAGCTGTATAACCACGTACTGGCGATGTATCTGGACAAAAGGTCAAAATAAATGGCACAGACCAATTGGAAGTTGTATAGCCACTTTATGACAGTATGGCCAATTCATGTATATAAGTATGGATATTCTATGTACAAAAAGGAACCTTATACTGATAGCCTCTGAACAGGTGTATGGAGATAATTCAATTGAATTGCACAAGAAAGTCCAATTGGAGCTGTAGGACAACTTGCTGTCAGTTTAGGTGAACTGAAATCAAAGTGAATAGCAAAATGCAATAAGAGCTATATAATCACTCGGTAGCCATATAGCCATTCAAAAAATCCCATGCAAAGAGTCAACTAAGAGCTGTATAGCCACATGCTGGTAATATAATTGAAAGGAAATCAAAGTGAATTGCAGAGTTCAAGGAATACTGCACAATCACTTTGTAACAGTATGTCCATTTCATGAATTCTACATGCACAATATAAACAGAGTAGGTTGAGGAAGCAATTGGATAATGGGGAGAAATTCAGCTTAACACAACGATTATTCAAACCGTTAAATCATGGACATATAGTCTATTGGAATAATCTCACCCATTCGATGATCATGGGAAGGTGCTTTGCACAGCTAGGAAGCTCACTCCAGCCAAACAGCGTGCCTTCCCTGTTTATGCCTGCTTGCTATCACCTGGAGCTGCCGCCCATTCATCACTCAATATTAGTAGCAGTCCACTCTTGCACATTTCGGTGCTTTAGAAGGGCAGCGGGCAGGGTGCACCAGGATGCGGCGATGTAAAGCCACCCTCAAGGCTCCTGTATCCAGGCTCCAAGCTCCAGTGTAGACAACACACCTGGTGGTGTTTCAGGGCCAATTCGGCAAAGTGCAGTGCAGGAACGGAGTGATGTGAACACTGTGTATCACGGCCGCATGGATGAGACGGCAGTTCCGGGTCACATGATGCTGTGACATCTATGCATTTCACCCACTGCCGTGAGTTTCATCAGGACACTGAGGGAGTGGTGCTTGACTGCTTATATAGAGGGATAATTAACCCCTTACTAGTCATTTTGACCACACACTATATGTCCACACAATAATACTAACAGCGAAGAGACCTAATATACAAAAAACAAGTATAAGTGCAAGTGTGTCCACCCAATTTAAAGTATTTGGATGTAAATCAAAACTACACATCACATCATCATAGTACTCTTCAGTGCCGAGGCTGTCCCACAACCCCACCCCCCTTAAACAGATACCCTCATGGTAAGGGAGGGAGGAGGAGGAAGAGAAGGGACGGAAAAAAAAGGGGGGGGGGGGAAGGGAGGGGGGAGAGAAGAGGGAAAATCACCCAGAACCAACATTGATCCTATTTAATCGATAGATAAATCAGACATTAGTAATACGCAACATGTATAGTATTTACATAAGGGGCAATAACCAACTAGACAAAAGGGTCCTATGACTCCAAGAAGACCTGCAAACTGCATTCTGTATTAAGTCCTCTAGGGGTCATAGTTCATAATCGGAATAACCATTCCTTTTCCTTACGTAGCAGTACTCTGTCGAAGTCACCCCTATGGTTAGACAGGGATAATGCAAAGAAACCCTTTACCCGTAAACCCTCGGGTGATGAGTGATGGAATAAATTTGAAGTGTTGAGCCAAAGGGGTGCGCTCCCTCATGGAGGTATTCTTAGGGGGTCTGATGCTTGCCAAGTGTTCACCAATGCGGACCCTAAGCTGGCGCTTAGTTTTACTAACATAATATTTCTTGCACGGGCACTCCAAAAGGTAGAGGACCCGTGCAGTACTACAGTTAATGAACTGTTTTATATGAAAGATGTTCTGTTGGTCCGCATCAGTGAAAACATTGGTATGCTCCACATAATGGCAGATATGGCAATGCCCATGTGGGAACATTCCCGTGGGCCGGGGCAAATTGTTCAACCAGTTTGAAGATGGAGTCCGTGAAAATTCCGAGGAATCCTTTAGATTTCGGGCTCTTTTGGATACCATCAGGGGTCTAGGGCCAACAATGTTGGCTATATCTGATCTTTGTGTGAGTACATGCCAATGTTTGGTCAATAAGGACTGAACCTGCTCCCACTGGGAGCCTTATCTCATTATAATCTGGACCGGGGATGCATTCTGAGAAGGAAGGCCATACGCCTTAGTTTTTAGTAATTCCTCCCGTTTGGTTGAGGACGCCTGCCTACGTGCTCTACGTATAGTCCTATGTGAGTATCCCTTTCTTTTGAATCTCTGATAGAGTTCCTTAGTTTCCACTCTATAACTAGCATCTGTGGAGCAATTACGACGAATAATTACCACGAATCAGAGAGGGTTGGTGGTGGCTTGAGGCTAGCAAAAGGGTGTTTGCTGCTGTTGCTTTATGGAAAGTTCTGGTCTCCAATTTATCGTCAATGACAGAAATGAACAGATCCAAAAAAGAGATCTCATCAAAACCATACATAAAGGTGAGTCTAATGTTTCTGTCGTTGACGTTAAGCATACAAATAAACTCAACCGCAATTGCACATGGTCGATGTACTTCGGCGACGAAGCCAAATCCATCTCCTCCCACTGCCCCAGATGGAGACAAGCGTAAGCAGGCACCCAAGGTGCACCCATTGACGTACCCCTCTCCTGTTTATACGCTGTGACAAAGTATTGAAGTGACCGCCATTTTATTCTCTAGGGTGTTAGAAAAAATATATAATGTTTGGGGGTTTTAAGTAATTTTCTAGCAAAAAAAAACTGCTTTTAACTTGTAAACACTGAATCTCAGAAAGAAGCTCGGTCCTTAAGTGGCTAGTTGGTATGAATATAAATGATCTGGTAAACACTTCCCTTTATTAACATTGCATATCCACTTAACATTAAAATCCAGCAATTCACTTCCGGTTCCGGCGCCGCATGGAGTAGAGGGTCTCCAGCACAGCTCCCGCTCCCGGTCCTGATATCTGCATAAAAAACCTGCCCAGACACCTTAATCTGCCCTACAAGACCTAAAGAAGCCCAGCAGATACCTCGGAGATCGTCTCTTATGGATCGCTTCGTGGAAAAAGTGAGTCCACGTCCGCCGCCAGATACCCGGCAAATCGAGGCCGGGGATGCGGCCTCAATCCCCGGCGCCACGAACGAAGGCGCT
>BLSH010555423.1:493-17475 GCA_018402905.1 Glandirana rugosa | reverse complement strand
TGTTTATATTGCATAATAATGTATGTTTGTTACTCTTATTCTGTATTCTGTTTGTAAATCTATGTTCACGTTTCCCTCTCTAAAGTATCAATGGTACGATGAATTTTTTTTTTTGAATTCGTTCTGTTTCTACTTTCTGTCTGCCTCATTTGTGTGTTAACCGATCCAACCCGAAATCGGTCGTTGTAAGAAAGGTTCCCGATTGTGGTATGTAAGGTGTTACTAGTCTTTTACTACATTATGTGTAGGTTAGGAAGGGGCCGACGGGAATCACCTAGTGCATTGATGCCGAAATGGGAGACCGGTCCATATGTTTTACGCGTAGTGGGCCTGACTTTTGCGTGAGACGTATAGGACAATTATGTGGTATTATCTAAAGACTTCGGGGTTATAGTGATATAGGTCGTAGAAACAACAGACCTCGGACCAGGATTAAGTCATTACTTGAAGAGGGTGGAGGTCTGTAGTTTCCTTGTAGGTGAAAAACTCCCCAGTGTACCGGGCTCGGGGTTTGTGTCTGAAATACATGGCGCTTCGACAAACCGATCTAACTCCCCAGAGTGAAGGGGGGAGTATGTACCTGCCGGGCAACGGGTACAGCTAAGCTTGCTGGATATAGTGATATTGGGGCTTCAGAAATCTATTATGGTGTATTAACAGGATATGCAGAGTGCGTTTTCAGTCCGGGTGATGCGCATTTTGTATACCTGGCCAGAGGGTAAAGCCGTAGTTACGTGATCCACTAAGGGCAGCCGGGGAAGGATTGGATGTGTATTACATCATTTTCTGATCATTGTGGAATGTATGGTGTTAGCCCTTGGAAAGAATGTTGCTGGCTAAAGCCCAACCTAGCCAATTGTGTGTTTACTCCGTCTGTCTTTCATCTTTGTCTTGCTTAAGTTTTTTTTTTTAAGTAGCATGGTAACTATGAAATCTCTCCCTTTGCACTTGTATCTAAATGTTTGTCTTATGTCTTATTCTCATTGTTTGTATGTAATAATACGTTATATTTGTTGGAACGTGAAAGTAAGAGTTACAGAGGTTTGTAATTGGTTGTAGGAAATGTACAAATTGTGATATTCTTATTTTGGTCAAAGTGGAACTTTAACTTGCAAGCAGCCCACAAGAGTTGTGTTAAAGTAGACCCCCCATGGGTAATTCAATTCAATACACGCCCAGCCATCCCTTTCTTTTCAAATCTAGCTCATTGCCCCAGGCTAAGGTATGTTAATGTACTTAGCAGACTATCTGTGTGTCCCAAAGTGTATTTCACACATGCTTCCTGCCGTGTCACCGTGCATCCTATTTTCTCCCAGAGATTCTGTGTCCCTGAGTAAATTAATTTTCGAGGGTCACTTAATGGTGAAAAGGGTAGGGCCTGACGAGACATACTGGGATAGGGAGTTCCAGAGGTTCTGAAGCAGTCCCGTTGGTGAACCTGAGATGACAACAAGGGAGCTGGAAATTCGGAAAAATTGCATTTTTTGTTTCATTAGATCAAAGTGGGACTCTCAGTGGCCATTATTTTGTTTTGTTTTTTTTTGCGTCATTAAAAACAGTGCATCTTGCTACAAGCCCTCCCAATTAGAATCCCAGCCACCTACTTTAGGCAAGTGCAGAAGCTCTTCCAAGACTTTGTCTGGGCGCGCAGAAAACCCCGGGTGCATAAGAAGCAATTGACACTTCCCAAACACCTCGGCGGACTGGCAGTCCCTGACGTTGGGAAATACTACTGAGCAGTACACCTGAGTAGGGTTCTTGACTGGAACAGACATAGTGAGACCAAGCTCTGGTCCCAAATAGAGCAGGCGCAAAGTCAGATCCCTCTGCAAAGAGCATTGTGGTGCTTCAGGTCCCTTCCGGCAGACGTCAAAAACCACCCGCTGTTTGGCAGTATGCGACCATGCTATACGCAAGCATCTGCTCACGACGAAAGACTCCCCCCTTTACCCCATTCTGGGCAACCCGCTATTCACACCCGGCCTTAGTAGGTCTGAATTCCAGAACTTGTGCCAACACACAGATGGTAGAGCCTCCTTCTTTGTAAATACGGGAGGATGGCCCTCAATTGCAACCCTGAGTGACAAGACGGGACCATATGCCCTCCCATTCTGGAGCGCAATCAAAATACACCATTTTCTTCATTCTCTCCCGAACCCACAGAATTATGGTAGACAAATGACAGAGTTTGAAATCCTATGCTCAGAAACAGGACCTTTGCCACATGCACTGTCCAAAACCTACTCCTTGCTCAACAACCCCCCTGACCAACCTCCCTTGACGGGTATTAGAAAATGGGAACAAGACCTAAACTGCACCTTCACTGAGACACAGAAACAGAACATAATTTACCTCGCTTTGAAATCCTCCATATGCACTAGAATACAGGAGTGTAATTATAAAATTCTAACCAGGTGGTACCTGACTCCTGCTTGCCTAAGCAAATGCTTCCCAAACACAACGGATCTGTGTTGGAGATGTGGAGGGGAGAAGGGAACAATCCTCCACATTTTTTGGTCATGCCCTAAATTGCTCACATACTGGAGTGACATTCGCTCCACTATACAAAAATTTACTGAATATGAAATCCCAGCTGACCCTGCCTTCTTTCTCCTCCATGTCTCCAAGATTTCCACTAGGAGGTACAAAAAGTCGCTGGTGCGTCATCTAGTGAACGCGGCTAGAGCCTGTGTGCCTCTAAAGTGGAAACACACGGACCCTCCAACGCTAGCGCTATGGATAAACAAAGTGGAAGAAATAAACAGAATGGAGAACTTGACCTTGTCGGCGCAGCACAAACAGGAATTGTATACTAAGACTTGGTCTCAATGGAATGTGTATTTATTGTCAGATGCAGGCCAAGCCAGTGCTGGGATTAGAGCTCCTGCGGTCCCTGACCAGCCGTAACTAATTCCCGGGACTAGTCCGTACCCGGCCCCGGCCCCCCCCTCCCTATCTTCACTCTACCCTCTGTTTCTGATTTCCTTCTCTCCCCCTATACTCTGTTTATAACCTATTTTTGCTATATATATTTGGGTTAGACCAGTATAGGCGACCGTGATCCGTGTCGGTGGGACCCTTTCGGCCCCATGGCCGCGGATCCTTCACTACGTCACCAAACCCAGTTACGCTGTTGAGCAGCCACACATTTAGTACTTGTGCTAAATATTACATGGAATTGATATGCCCCTTGTACGTGATGTCAGCTCAGCTGCTCAAGTTTATACATCTTGACTGTCAAAAGTTCTATGTAACTGTTATTATTGCTTTTTTATTGACATGTAAAACTCTAAATAAAGATATTTGAAAAAAAAAAAAAACAGTGCATCTTTTCTTCCTCTTTGTAATGAGAAAGAAAAGGGGGGAGATAATGGTGGTGAGAATGACACATTTCAAACTTACAATACTAACCTCTCTAATTCTAACCAAGTTTGTGACCTAGTAGGACGACATGGGCCATACCAGGTTCAGCTGACGACACCGACCTCCCTAAAGCTTGGTGGACGAGAAAACTGTATCCATGCCAGCCACTGCAAGAAGCTGCTCAACCACATCAACGACTGAGGAGTATCTTTTTATTTGTATTATTTAGCTTAATGTATTTTAGCAGGGGTAACGATAAAACATCCCAACTTGTTTTTTTTTAAATGCACCTCCAACGAGCTAAAACAGTGAACAGGACCCACTGCTGGGTACACTCTAGGCCCCCACTGAGCCTTAATACCCCGGCAGTGGCAGCAGTACATGACATGGATGTGTATGTACATGTATATATATATATATATATATATATATATGTGTGTGTATATGTATGTATATATATGTGTGTATATATGATGTTCATATTAGTAAAAGCAAACATAAGGAAAAAACTAGCAAAGATCTCAAAAAGACACAAACTAACTTAACGGTACATTTCTAGAAGATAAAATTAGTTACAGTTTCAGCTTTAGCTCTGGTTCTTGCCCCTCCCCCACAAAGCAAGCATGGGTATCCGGACAACTAAGTGGCCCACAAGTGTGCTTTAACTGTAAGTTTGGTAAGAGGAGTAGTTTTGTAGGATCCACGGTTTGTGAGAAAGGTATAACAGTCAATCTTATGAATTAGACCCCCAGCCTTCTCTAGTAGCACCAATAGACTAGATGACATCTGTTGGTAGGAAGAGTGTGACATACAGACTGAGGGAGGAATCCCCCACACTGTCCTGTTATTGTGCAATGCAGGGGACCGTTAGAGTTCCCCTGTGCGACTGTAACAGCCCCCTACTACTTCTTATGCCGTTCCATAGCTTATAAGTTAAGACCCCCTAATGCAAGCATGGTGAAACTCGTCCCAGCATCTTACGTCGTGGCCGATCGTTAGGATTTGATGGCGCGAGAGAAGGTAAGAATGGCAGGGACAGCTCAAAGGGAATTGTTAACCAACTCCAACAAGGCCTGGGCATGGTTTCCTGCTTGGACAGGGTGGGGGTTGAACTTAGATAACGATTGAACAATTTCTCATCCATTGTGGATGGGGTGTTCAATGAAACTGTTGAAGCTGTGAGGGAGATCTCACAGGAACAGCGACAGAGTCTATCACATCTTCCTAGCCAAGACAAGAGGTCCCCTGAAGTCCAGCCCATGTACCAGATGCTGAGGATTCCAGCGATCGCTATAACCCCCACATCATGCTTTCCCTCTGAGTCATCCCTCCCGAAGAATACGTGTCAACCATGCTTTTCTTTTGTTCAATGGATGGACTGAATGTTTAATTTTTTTTCTTTTTTTGATAGGACTGGTGTTCATGTTTAGAAGATGATCAAGATTTATCGAGGGACACATGGGAGCATATGACAAGAGGAGGAACTGTTGTAGAAATTTAGGATGTTTATTATGTATTGTCACAGTGTCTCCCAGGGTTTAACGATATTCTCTGTGTACAGCGAATATGGCTTTAACCGATATTGAGGAAAGGCCATTTACAATGGAAACCTTCCATTATTTGATAATTACACGCTACCCGCTCAATCATCCCGAGCGGTTAAGCACTGGAGCAAACGCTGGTCCGGATCTTTGAGGTTCAATGCACGTTCTGTGGCGTGGGTGTATTACCGTCAATTGGGGGGGGGGGCCCTGTATTAAGTACAGATCGATCTGCTTGGCGGCGGTTTACTTGCATTATGGAATCAGTATTGCCTTTTATGTAAGGATAATGCTCTGTAAGCTTTCTGTTGCATCGGATCAATGTGACAGAAATCTACAGCTATATTCCTTTGTGTATAATTTACCCTTTAATGGAACAGTAGCATAATCGCTATGGAGTATAGTTCATAGAGCTGTATTTGATAGCGTATCGTTGTAATGGCAGGTTTCGCATGTATGGTGTTTTGGGTTTCAGTCCACATGGCTTTCATTGTTTATCTGGAGACAGCTGTTTCTCATACAGGCCGACCAAACCCCCCATGCATGCATGCCTCTCCTATTGTATAGTTTGAATATAAACAAGTGTGTCATTGGTTGGTGGTTTGCATTGAACTCATGTCATGTGACTGTGCCTTGGAGGCTGATTGGCTGATTGTGAAGCCATCAAGTCCTATTGTTCTCTCTGTTTGAGCAGTATAAATAAAGTGACCAGGCATAAAAAGACAGGACAAACCCTGCAAGCTGCCATGTGAGAAAAGCGATCTGCGTCTGTGTCTGCTTCAACACGAGTGCACTCAAATGCATTATGCAAAAGAGCTGAAAAGTGCGCTTATTAGCGCAGGCAAAATATAATGCATACAAGGTATTATAATTGCCCTTACAAAACGGCCATACCAAACTCAATAGCTTTGTACCCCACATCAAATCAGCCGGTACTTGACACTACCTTGAGAGACATGCTGCTCTCTCTCCAGAGCTCAATCCACTCAGATATTATAAATATGGTGAGACATTTTACTTCAGAAATTTCCCATCTAGGGGAGAGGGTTGCTACCATAGAAAACAAAATGAGAGAAGTAACCACCTCCTTCAATGATTTAATTGATGTTCAGAATGAGGAGGCAGAGGATATTGAATGGATGAAGGCTAAAATCTCAGACCTAGAATATCGTTCCAGAAGGAACAATTTAAAAATACATGGCATACCAGAATCCATTCAACAATCCGCCTTAAAGGAATACTTCACCAAACTGATGGCGACATTCCTACCTGACGCTCCCCCAACTGAGCTAATCATAGACCGCATTCATCGGCTGGAAAAACCCCCCTATCTGCCGGACACCATCCCAAGGGACACAATTGTCCGGATTCATTTCTTTCACATAAAGGAAGATTTAATGCACGCCACTAGAAATTCAGCGACTTACTCTCAGGCCTACAACAACCTATCCTTCTATGCCAATTTATCCAAATACACAATGCAGCAACGCAAAAATTTGGTCTCAGTCACTAAGGCTCTAAGGAACCACAAGATCCAATATAAATGGGGCCACCCAGTCAAGTTGACCATCACAAAAGAAAACAGATCCTATACATTCCGCACGCTTGACGAAGGCCTAGAGCTGCTGCGACATTGGCATATCGTAGAACCAATAGAGCAACGACAACAAGGCAGACATCAACACCAACAACAACACAGGGATTGGGAAGACCTCGATACCCCGGATGACATGACAACCTGATTTTGATCAACCACACCAGACATAATGATATGCTTGACAGCTTTATACCCCCAATAGTTGACGCGGTCCTCCCTGCGCATGCAAAGTAGTATCTTTGTTTTTTATACAGTTAATTGTTCCTTTTGGAAACACAAGAAACAGTTGTCTATCTGTTTTAACTACCCATTTCTTTACTCTCACATAAGCCCTATCAAGCTCTCATCAAAAAGATTTTTCTCAGAGACCTTCACAACTAACAGTAAGTCTTTCTTATTATATTTACCGCCTTACCCATACTAGTACTGTACACATGAAAATGCAGGAGAGTGGTTTCAAGTTACTTACCCGCTGGTATAGAGTTCCCTCCAAGCTGAGTCGAATCTACCCAACGGTGTCAGATGGCTGCTGGAAAGAGTGTGGACATTGGGTACATTCCTACACATTGGTCAGGCCTAACCACTTTTTTTGTGTTAGCTGTGCCTGAAAGTTCAAGTGATGGATGAGCTGAGGAGTGATAGACTGCAGCAAAAGTTGCACTGAAGTGGAGATTGGAGTGTATATAGTTTTGTCCCAAGCAAGTTCTACAAATTCTACTGGGCATCCCATACTTCCCTTAACCCATTCAAGTTCAATAACCTCAATAAAAAACAAAAACAAAGTACATGGAGTGTACTAAGAGTGTCTGAGAGGTGAACGCTGGGCTGGGCAGGGTGACAGGTGGACGACAATACTCAGCAACCCCTACCGGGGTACTGCTACAGGGGGTTTAGAACAGTACTGTGAAGGGGCAGAGGACACTGATGTAAGAATGGGATTGTGATATAAGAGGAGAGGGGAGCTGCGATGTGAAGGACCTGAATCATTGGACAAACATGCAATCTGGACCTTTGCTGGAAGAAAATTTTACTGATCAGACCTTTGTGAATTTTAGTTCAATAGAGAGAATCTTCATACATTTCATTGAAGATCCAGACTCATGCTTCACTGAAGCCAGGACCCTCACCTTCCAGCATAGTTAGACTAGACGCCATCTTGGGGAGACAAACTCCACCCATTAGTCGGCAGCCATCTTAAGGCAATCCATCCAGTGTTCCACTCTATTGCCTCTGAGGGTGAATATAGCATATTATTCTCCTGGTGATTTCTGTTTATGCCAATTGCAATAGTCTTTGCTGTAGTATTCCTCTCATGATAACATAACCTATAGAATTATATCATTTCTTAAAATATTTTTTCTTTTCTGTGGACATGTTGGCACATACTTTTGCGTATTTCAACACTTATTGTTTGTGCAGGAGAATAACAGTAGGAATTTGTAAAACACAGAGTATTGTCTGCCAGGTTTTGTTATGAATGGTTATGTGGTCTCTGAAGGGAAATTAATAATTTAATTGTATCCAATATAAACCCATATATAAGTATATATATATATCCATGCTTGAGTGGGATACCTCAAGTAATTGATTGTGAACATAAATTTAGTGTCTGTGTCAACCTCTTAATCTGACAGCTAGTGGTGTTTGAGAAAGTGACTTATTGTAAATAAATTTTGAGATCCGCTCCAAGACATGCACCAGCTTTCTAACGAAAATTTTAACCCCAAGTGATGCCCCCTAAGAGGAAGACCTCCCTGCAGCCACAGTGGACCCCTCGGGGCCACTCTGGATCGCTGGACATGTACTTTGGAGAGACCCGCCAGGGCCTAGCAGGATCATCCAAGATGGTGCAGGATGCACTTCCTCACCCTTCTTCTCCCCCCTGCTCGAACAGTCAAGACAAGCATTCAGAGTAGGGGTGTGCATCTTCACTGGTCTCATGATTCGATTACGATTATCATGTCAACGATTCAATTTGATTCCACGATGCATCACGATTACTACCCAAGTGCCCATGGGCTTTTCATCCACAAATTCAAGAAGCAGTCAGGAATTGAAGAACTATATTTATTTTTCTCTGTTATTTAAAAAAAATGACACTTCCCTCAGTTCCCTGCGTGCATACAGCAAAGTCTGAACAAGCAGTGACCACAGCAGACATCCAGACATTCCAACAGTATTTATTTAAAACAGTAAATACTATGACATCACTGTTATATAGCGCTAGTGCAGTTTACTCCATCATTAAAATGTAAAAAAAATCACATGTAAATTTTACAGGGTAAGCAGCACCTAGTACCACTACCCCTACAAAACAGGGTACTTCCTGACTGGCAAAAATCACAGTGAACCTGTAACACACACTATGTTGCAGAACTTTCAGGTTCACTGTGATGTTTGTTTGCCACTACCACTGCCAGTCAACAGAACACGGTTGTGTGATAGACACAGCTCAGCTAGATTGGAGTTATAAGATCTCGTCACACTTAGTCACTTTACAGAAAACGTTACCTGCAGTGCATTCTAACACGATTACACCTGTAACTGAAGCCAAGCCACCATTAGAGGTAGGAAAATCCTTGACAGAATAAATTGTCAATTGAAGCTTAAAACCTTGAGTAAATCCTTATGGGATCACAAATATAGTTACACAAACAACTAAAAAAAAAACCATACACATCAGTGAATCAGAATCACGAGAAAGGGCAGGCCAGCGGCCTGGCCACTGGGCCAAGCAAGCAGGCAATGGCACAGACAATGAGGTCTGGTTGGGTCAGTGTGTGTGTTTTTTTTGTGTGTTTAATTCATTCTTTCAAGGATTTTCCTTTCTCTGGTGGCTTGGCGGGCATCAGTTGTCTGGAAAAAATTTTTAGTATTTATTTGGTTGAGGGTTTCCTACCCCTAGACAAGAAGACAGGCAGTCAGTCAGTGTAAAAATTCAAAATGGGCCCAAAAAGAAACCATTATCCATTTTCAGTGCTAGAAAAGCTGTAACAAATATAAAATGTTCCAGGTTCACTGTGATGATTGTTTGTTGCCAATGCCACTGCCACCGCCATTTAACACACTCAACAGAACACGGGTATGTGCACTGTTGATGCCATTGGAATGGACGGCTAGATCGGCGCTATAGGATCTCTTTACAGAAAAAGTTACCTGCACTCTACCATGAATACACCTGCAACTGAAGCCAAGCCAAGCCTCCATTAGAGGTAGTAAAATCCTTGACAGAATAAATCGTCAATTGAAGCTTAAAATATTGATTAAATCCTTATAGAATCACAAGTATACACACAATACCAAAAAAACAAACAAAAAAAAACACGTCAGTGAATCAGAAAATCATGAGAAAGGGCAAGCCAGTGGGCCACTGGGCCAGGCAGGCAATGGCACAGACAATGTGGTCATGTTGTTGACGGTATGTTTTTTTTTCCTTCTGTATGTATTTGTGTGATCCAATAAAGATTTACTCAAGGTTTTAAGTTTCAATTTATTCTTTCAAGGATTTTCTTTCCTCTGGTGGCTTGGCGGGCGTCGGTTGTCTGAAAAAATTTTTTAGTATTTGGTTGAGGGTTAAACCCCACCCCAGTAGACATTGGACAGACACAGACAGTCACTACTCACTAGCGTGACAATTCAAAATGGGCACATTGCACAATCTTCAAAAAGAAACCATTCTCCATCTCCTCCACCACCTCCACAGAGTCCACGGTGCTAGAAAAGGCAAGCTATAACATATAATATATGTTCCAGGTTCATGTGATGATTGTTTGCCAGTGTCACTGCGAATCTGCCACTCCACTTGTCAGTTGCCAGTGCCAGACAGTCAACAACACAGTGTGGGGGAGAAGGGAAGAGGGAGAGAAGGAAAATAGAGAGAAGGAAAAAAGGAGAGAGAAGAAAATAAGGAGAGAGAGAGAGAAGGAAAGGAGAGAGAGAGATATTGAGAGAGAAGGAAGGGGGATAGAGAGAGAAGGAGAGGGAAGGAAAGGAGAGAGATAGAAGGAAATGAGAGATAGAGAGAGATAAGGAAAGGAGAGAGAGAGAGGAGGAAAGGGGAGAGAGAGAAGGAAATGAGAGAGAGAGAGGAGGAAAGGAGAGAGAGAGAGAGAGAGAGAGAGAGAGAGAGAGAGAGAGAGAGAGAGAGAGAGAGAGGAGGAAAGGAGAGAGAGAGAGAGAGAGAGGAGGAAAGGAGAGAGAGAGAGAGAGAGAGAGGAGGAAAGGAGAGAGAGATAGAGAGAGCGAAGGAAGGGGGATAGAGAGAGAAGGAGAGGGAAGGAAAGGAGAGAGAGAGAGAGAGAGAGAAGGAAAGGGTAGAGAGAGAGAAGGAACGGAGAGAGAGAAGGAAAGTAGAGAGAGAAGGAAAGATAGAGAAGGCAAGAAGGAGAAGGAACGAAGGAGAGAGAAGAGAAGGAAAGGAGCGAAAGAAGGAGTGAGAGAAGGAAAGAAGGAGCAAAAGAAGGAAAGAAGGAGCAAAAGAAGGAAAGAAGGAGCAAAAGAAGGAAAGAAGGAGCGAGAGAAGGAAAGAAGGAGAGAGAGAAGGAAAGAAGGAGAGAGAACTTCGCTCTCCAGTCTCCATCTTTCCTTCTCTCGCTCCTTCTTTCCTTCTCTCGCTCCTTCTTTTCTTCTCTCGCTCCTTTCTCTCTCCTTCTCCCCGTCTCCCCATCTCTCTCTCTCCCTCCTTCTTTCCTTCTCTCTCTCTCCTTCTCTTTCCTTCTCACAGAGGAGGAAAGAAATGGAGAGAGAGAGAGAAAGAGAAAGAGAAGGAAAGGATGGGGGAGAGGGAGAGAAAAGGAGAGAGTGAGAGAGATGGGGAGAGGGGGAGAGAGAAAAAGGGAAAGATGAGGGAGGGGGAGGGGGGAGAGAGAAGGGAGGGGGAGGGATAGAGAAGGGAGGGAGAGAGAGGGGAGGGGGAAGAGGGAGAGAGGGGGAGAGGGGGGTGGGATGAGGTTTGGCATCAGTTGTCTGGAACTATTAGTCTTTGGCTGAGGGAGGGTTAAATTAACCCCTAGATGCTTTTTGTGAAACTATGAATATGGTCAATCTTCAAGAACAAACTATCTCACTTAGTGGCAGACTCTATAAAAAATATAAAACAACACTGGTGTGGATGGTGTGGCAGACTGGCAGGGGCGTCGGGCAGTGCACTCTGCACAGAGTGGGCACCAGACATGACAGCACTTCCTTCTTGGACCGTCACCTGGAAGTTGTAAGGGCAATTATAATACCTTGTATTATAATATTTTGCCTGTGCTAATAAGCGCACTTTTCAGCTCTTTTGCATAATGCATTTGAGTGCACTTGTGTTAACAGACACAGATTGCTTTTCTCAGATCGCAGCTCACCAGGATTTTTGTCCTCATGAGCTGGGCTTTCAGGCTTTATTTATACTGCTTAAACAGGGATAACAATAGGACTTGATAGCTTCACAATCAGCCAATCAGCCTCCAAGGCACAGTCACATGACATGAGTTCAATGCAAACCACCAACCAATGACACACTTATTTATATTCAAACTATACAATAGAAGAGGCATGCATGCATGGGGGGTTGACCGGCCTGTATGAGAAACAGCTGTCTCCAGATAAACAATGAAAGCCATGTGGACACATGGCCTTCACAAAACCAATGTGTTGTCTCACAGAGGCCCTCCAAACAAAACACCATACATGCAAAACCTCATGCTGCCATTCTAATGAACCACTAGCAAATACAGCTCTATGAACTATACTCCATAGCGATTACACTACTGTTCCATTAAAGGGTAAATTATACACAAAGGAATATAGCTGTAGATTTCTGTCACATTGATCAGATGCGACAGAAAGCTTACAGATCATTATCCTTACATAAAAGGCAATACCTTCCATAACGCAAGTGAATCGCCGCCAAGCAGATCAATCTGTGCATAATACAGGGGCCCCCCCGATTGATGGTAATACACCCGCGCCACAGAACGTCCATTGCACCTCAAAGATCCGGACTGACGTTTGCTCCAGCATTAACCGCTCAGGGCGCCTGCCGGCCGGGATGATCCGGCGGGTAGCGTGCAGTTACCAAATAATGGAAGGTTTCCATTGTAAATGGCCTTTCCTCAATATCGGTTAAAGCCATATTCGCTGTACACAGAGAATATCGTTAAACCGACACTGGGAGACACTGTGACAATACATAATAAACACATCCTAAATTTCTACAACAGTTCCTCCTCTTGTCATATGCTCCCATGTGTCCCTCGATGAATCTTGATCATCTTCTAAACACGAACACCAGTCTAATCAAAAAGAAAAAAATGAAACATTCAGTCCATCCATTGAACAAAAGAAAAGCATGGTTGATACGTATTCTTCGGGAGGGATGATTCAGAGGGAAAGCATGATGTGGGGGTTATAGCGATCGCTGGAATCCTCAGCATCTGGTACATGGGCTGGACTTCATGGGACCTCTTGTCTTGGCTAGGAAGATGTGGTCATCTGCTCGGGCTTTGGTGACTTGATCGATCAGGCAGCAGGAACATCTCATCATGGCATATAGAAGGAATAGAAACAAAACAACATGAGTATATATACCCCTACTTCCTTCAGCCAGGATCCGATGAAAAAAACAAGAACTCCCCAAAATCTCCCAAACCCTTTAGAAAGGATTCCAACCTTCACTGGCTATAGCTCTGGCTCTCCCTAACAGGGACCTAACTTTATCCATATGGACTTGGACCTTGTCACTAGTGCCTGTCATCCAGGTACAACAGTCTTCTGCTATGAACTCACAAAACCCCCCCTTTTGTGCTAAAAGATAATCAAGTGTCATCTTTTCCTGTAATAGACTCTGTCGCTGTCCCTGTGAGATCTCCCTCACAGCTTCAACTGTTTCATTGAACACCCCATCCACAATGGATGAGAAATTGTTCAATCGTTTCCTAAGTTCAACCCTCACCCTGTCCAAGCAGGAAACCATGCCCAGGCCTTGTTGGAGTTGGTTAACAATTCCCTTTGAGCTGTCCCTGCCATTCTTACCTTCTCTCGCGCCATCAGATCCTAACGATCGGCCACGACGTAAGATGCTGGGACAAGTTTTACCATGCTTGCATTAGGGGGTCTTGACTTATAAGCTGTGGAACGGAATAAGAAGTAGTAGGGGCCATTGGAGTCACACAGGGGGACTCTAACGGTCCCCTGCATTGTGCAATAACAGGACAGTCTGGGGGATTCCTCCCTCAGTCTGTATGTCACACTCTTCCTACCAACAGATGTCATCTAGTCTATTGGTGCTACTAGAGAAGGCTGGGGGTCTAATTCATAAGATTGACTGTTATACCTTTCTCACAAACCGTGGATCCTACAAAACTACTCCTCTTACCAAACTTACAGTTAAAGCACACTTGTGGGCCACTTAGTTGTCCGGATACCCATACTGGTTTTGTGGGGGAGGGGCAAGAGCCAGAGTTAAATCTGAAAACTGTAACTAATTTTATCTTCTAGAAATGTATCGTTAAGTTAGTTTGTGTCTTTTTGAGATCTTTGCTAGTTTTTTTTTTCTTCTGTTTGCTTTTACTATTATGAACATCATATATACACATATATATACATACATATATACACACATATATATATATATATATATATATATATATATATATATATATATATATATATATATATATATATATATATATATATATATATATATAGATATATATATATATATATATATATATATATATATCCATGTACATACACATCCATGTCATGTAATGCTGCCACTACCGGGGTATTAAGGCTCGGTGGGGGCCTAGAGTGTACACAGCAGTGGGTTCTGTTCACTGTGTTAGCTCGTTGGAGGTGCATTTAAAGAAAACAAGTTAGGATATTTTATCGTTACCCCTGCTAAAATACATTAAGCTAAATAATATAAATAAAAAGATACTCCTCAGTCATGGATGTGGTTGAGCAGCTTCTTGCAGTGGCTAGCATGGATACAGTTTTCTCGTCCCACAAGCTTTAGGGAGGTTGGTGTCATCAGCTGAACCTGGTATGGTCCATGTCGTTCTACTAGGTCACAAACTTGGTTAGAATTAGAGAGGTTAGTATTGTAAGTTTGAAAATTGTCATTCTCACCACCATTATCTCCCCCCTTTTCTTTCTCATTACAAAGAGGAAGAAAAGATGCACTGTTTAGAATGACGCAAAAAAACAAAAAAAAAAACAAAACAAAATAATGGCCACTGAGAGTCCCACTATGATCTAATGAAACATAAAAAATGCAATTTTCCGAATTTTCCAGCTCCCTTGTCTCCTCGGGTTCACCATCAGGACTGCTCCAGAGCCTCTTGAACTCCCTATCCCAGTATGTCTAGTCAGGCCCTACTCATTTCACCATTAAGTGACCCTCAAAAATGAATTTACTCATAGGATGTACGGTGACACTGGGCAGGAAGTAGGTGTGAAATACACTTGGGGACACACAGATAGTCTGCCAAGTACATTAACATACCTTAGCCTTGGGCGATGAGCTAGATTTGAAAAGAAAGGGATGGCTGGGCATGTATTGAATTGAATTACCCATGGGGGTCTACTTTAGTTTTGAACACAACTCTTGTGGGCTGCTTGCAAGTTAAAGTTCCACTTTGACCAAAATAAGAATATCACAATTTGTACATTTCCTACAACCAATTACAAACCTCTGTAACTCTTACTTTCACGTTCCTACAAAAATAACATATTATTAGATACAAACAATGAGAATAAGACATAAGACAAACATTTAGATACAAATGCAAAGGGAGAGATTTCATAGTTACCATGCTACTTAAAAAAAAACTTAAACAAGACAAAGATGAAAAGCAGGCAGAGTAAACACACAATTGGTTAGGTTGGGCTTTAGCCAGCAACGTTCTTTCCAATGGCTAACATGATACATTCCACAATAACCAGAAAATCATGTAATACACATCCAATCCTTCCCCGGCTGCCCTTAGTGGATCACGTAACTACGGCTTTCCCCTCTGGCCAGATATACAAAATGCGCATCACCCGGACTGAAAGCGCACTCTGCATATCCTGTTAATACACCATAATAGATTTCTGAAGCCACAATATCACTATATCCAGCGTCTTTGTTGTTTGGAGCCTGGTCCTAATTCAGTAATGAACTTCTCCCACCTCCAGACATCAAAGGAACATCCACTTTTTTTGAGGGGTCACATGGCCCGAGCCCCAAACACAGACTTTATGTACCGCGAAGCTGTTTGGCTAGATTGAGAGGGTTCCCTCCCCCCCTCGTACATGGACGGCCCATTGCCCATGTCGATTCGAACCGACTTTTGCACCAAGTTTAGGAGCAACACTGCCAGGTGCCTTCTTTCGCAGTGCTAGCTGCTTCCCACTCTGATTAGTATACACGGCTTCCCCGCTGGTCAGCTAGAAACTTCCACCCGGTGGATTTGTACAGCTATACAGCTCAGCAACCACCCACGCTCTCCCCACCCCCGGTACTGACACGGTTACACGTGGGGCGGGTTTCAGAATCTGCTCCTCACACGTTGAAGGCTGGAACAAACATGTCGCTTTCTCCCATTTCACGTAGACCGGCCCAAAGTACACATTCGTTCCGACCTAACCCGTGCAGTCAAACAACCACGGAAGTACAATTAAATCCTCACTATACAAACCTTGGCTTCAGTCTATTTCCTGATCTTATACTAAAGAAATGGAGATGCCGGTTACTGATTACACACTGAAAGGTATAATGTTTCTACCTGGAACACAAACTACGTAGAAAACACTATCCCTATAATACTAACCACAAATTATTCCAAAACAACCCTGATTTTAAACAAAACTGAAGCCAATACAAGAATGGATCAGTTATACTCCACACTGTAGTCTATCATTGAAAATCAATGGTTATACAACAAAAACCCTATGAAAAAGCTGCTTAAACATAAATGCCTACATAAAACTGAAAAAGTTATAAAAACAAAACAGCTATATGCAAAACCAAATATAAAACACGAAAACAGATGAATTGTATAAAGACGCTAAATCTGAACAAGTCAAACAAAACTGGCTAAAACCGATGCAAAAATCCTGTAAAAACATCACGTAATGACTCTTATAAAAAGTTGCCTTTCCAAACAAGTGTAAAAACAGTTGAACATGAAAAAAAACAAAAAGGATGATGCAACGGAATTCAATATGGCATCTCAGTCATGTGGCGCTGTCACTACTCCATGATGGCTGCCACACCATGTGGGTTTCAAACCCCACAACACAAAATGGCAGTAAGTGAAGCAACATTACAACCCCATGGCCCTCTTTACCCAAAGAAAATGACGCCAAACACATGATGGAAACAAAACGACCGCACTGAGAACAACCAACCACAGTACAAATACGTGGATTTCGGTGTTGGAACAATAAAAACGCATTACACAGAATTTATCAACCGGATTTGAAATACAGCGTAGAAATTAACCATCCTC
>BLSH010555346.1:0-13234 GCA_018402905.1 Glandirana rugosa | reverse complement strand
ATCTGATAAGAACTGTCTGCGGTGATCATATCTGCTTATACAGGCCAGGCATAGAGGTCTCAACAAGGGATAAGTCGCCATTACAACAGTTAGGAGTCAGAATAATAACCTCACCGCCACCATGGGCCGCTCACCCACACGACGCCATACAGGCTGTCTGCCATCTGCCCTGTACAGTGAAAACCGGGATTCGTCCGTGAAGAGAACACCTCTCCAAAGTGTCAGACACCATCGAATGTGAGTATGTGCCCACTCAAGTCGATTACGATGACGAACTGCAGTCAGGTCAAGACCCCGATGAGGATGACGAGCATGCAGATGAGCTTCCCTGGGATGGTTTCTGACAGTTTGTGCAGAAATTCTTTGGTTATGCAAACCAATTGTTGCAGCAGCTGTCCAGGTGCCTGGTTTCAGATGATCTTAGAAGTGAAGATGCTGGATGTGGAAGTCCTGGGCTGGTGTGGTTACACATGGTCTGCAGTTGTGAGGCCGGTTGAATGCACGGCCAAATTCTCTGAAACACCTTTGGAGACAGCTTATGGTAGAGAAATGACTATGTAACTTTGTAACAAATGCAGCAACTATTAGGGCTGGTAACCTGTCATGTTTGTAAACGGGGAGCAATGATAAAGGGAGGTGAGATGATGACCTTGATCAACATTGCCTGGATGTCTGCTCTTAGATGATGACTTTTCTTTACCTTTAGAGGGCTCCCTCCATCTTGAGGTCCTTACAGAGCTGTTGATATTACAACAGTATTGGCTCTCTTTTTTTCAATATCATCACTACCCACCTAATCCTTTGACCTTAAAGCAATGGGTGGTCTGACTGGGCAGCATTCCCCATAGAAACAGAGCAAAGCAGCAGACTGAAATGAAAACAGCATAGCACAGTGATCCCAGCGCAAGCATTGAGAAGGAGATATGAAAAGCCCAGGGAAATGCCCTAAAAAGGGAAAACATACCTGCAAACAATGACCACATAGGCATCCAGCATACATGTGCAGAGAACTCTACCATGTGTTGGCCAAAAATGCCTTAAAACCATTTAAAATTGGCACCCTTGATCATTGGTGATGACATCAATGCCTGTGTATGCTCAGATCACCATCCTGGAAAAGGACAAGCCATGAAAGTGGCCACAGCAGCCACATCAATTCCTGCTTTTCATGCTCAGAGTGTACTTGCACTGCTGCAGCCATCTTGGAAATGGCAAATGCCCACAACACAGACATGAGCAGGCAAGTATTGGCAAACAGTGAAAATAAGTGTAAAGCATATGGAAAGCAAAGGGAAAATGCTGCCACGTATGCCAAATTGTGTTTAAAGCTTTCCTTGATAGGCCTGCACCATCAGAATGGGGTTCCAACAATATAGCTCATTTAGAGGCTGTACAGTAAGGACTTCCACCAAGGAACTATGCCCCCAGACCACCAGAAAGGGCCTCATAATATAAAGCTCATTTAGAGGCTTTACAGGAAGGACTTCCATCCAGGAGAGACTGAACCTGGCTGGGGTGACAAATGGTAACGGATACTTCATGACTGCAGTCCTGATGAGGTGAGGACATAAAGGAGAATGCTGAGAGCTGGCCTGTCTTTGATTCATAGTTAACTAGTCCTATCAGGTTGTGGGGGCGGAGCCACAATCCATTGTATGCTGCCCTAATGCACCTGGAAAGATAATCTCCCAGATAGCAAGGATAACTTGCCACAAATTTGTGGCAGTGTTGCATTGTAAGTCTGTTAACTTGCTGCACATTTTCACTGGCACTTGACACACTTCCAATCTATAGCAAATTTGCGTGACAAGTCTCTAGCAAGAGCAAAGTTGCAGGGGTGAGTCTACAGCAAGATCTCTGCAAGTCTACAGCATGAAAATTCAGTCACAGTGACCCCTGTGGTGGGATGACTATTGCACAACATAACTGAACCAGAACAGAAAAAGTTGATCTGGAGTGATGCAATACGGACTTGCTGCAATTGTGCAACAAACTTGTGAAGCCTGGCAAGTCTAGCAATAGCTTAGCAAGTCATTTTCAAACTTGCAGTACAATTGCTTGCTATCTGGGCTATAAGTGGTGTGTAAAAATGTGAAAGTCCTTGTATAAGTATAAGTATATACTTGTATAAGTGGTGTAGATTTCAAATGATTGATAAAATGTTCAAGACTGGCTGGTCCAGCAAAGTAAGCCCAAGAGCTGACCACTTGATGTTAAAAGAAACCTCCATGAACCCCCATTATTTAATTGCAGGGTCTGCACGTAACTCCTGCAGCAATTGATGTCAAAGTGTTTGCATCTACAGTCAGAAAGCCATTGCATCATTCAGTGCTGGGGGCAAAGTCATCCCAGATGCCAAACAGTGCCAAACACACTCATTTTGTATCATATTGGATCTTACAGATAAGGTTTTCCTTGTATGAATTGGAAAAGAGTAAATATAATCTAAATGGATTGTTCAGGTAGACTCTTGTATAATGCAAGGGCTGGCAAATTTTACTGATGTGTCAATGTGTCAGATTGAATCTAACCATGTTTGGCCAGCCTTAATGATGGAACCAACAGTGCTACAAGATAGCCAAAAACATAAAGTATATTATGTAGGAGCAATAAGAGTTTATTATGAAATTCAGTTCTTACATAGCCCAAGGGTGATCTGTAGGAAGAAGTGACTGTGCTAATGAAAAAAAAAGAAAGCCAATAAAATAAATTATGCAAATGAAGAATTGATGTGCCAAGTCAGCATTGTGTGCAAATCAGAAAAAAGAAAAAGGGTTTGGGGACTTTGAATGAAGCATGCGTCCTATGAACACAGACGACTGAGTGGTATTAATACATATATTTAATTTTGCATAAAGCATGACATAGTAGTAGGGTAATATATCAATAGATAGCAGCACATACAGTATTTGTATATATATACACATAAAACAGAGCATATCAAACCAAAATGATGGCAGGTACATGCATAATCCATACAGTAACAATGTAAAGTATGCAATTGGTATGTGTCAATACAGTAAAAACTTTAGAAAAAAGGACTGTCCAGTAGTCAATAGGAGTGTATACATGTAAACGCATGATGGATTGTGATTGTCTCTACGCGTTTCGTGGCCTCTGCCACTCGTCAGGAGCATTGCGTAAGTTGTATCTAGATAATATATGAAAGGTGTTAGTATGACTAGAAAAAGGTCTAGGGAGAGGATACAAGGAAAGTAATTGTAATCATGGTGTGGGATAGTTCAAGGGACCAGTCAGAATTATCGTCTCTACCGGGAGCTGAGGCGGTAAGGGGACAGGCATCAAGAAACCCACGATTGTATGACGTGAGTGGGAGAGTGGTAAAGCCGCTGTGATCTATAAAAAAGTAATATAAGTAAGGTATATACAAGTGTGTATATACAGGAAAGTAATGATGAATAGCTGGTGCAGAGTGTGAAATGATAAATAGAGTGAGAGAACAGTGAAAAACATGGATTTGGCAACCAAAATGGAAACTGAATAGAGTAGTGCAAGAGAATGTAAATGAAACAGGAAGAGACAGGAAATACCATTACCTAACGGTTTGGTGTGATGGAGCATGTGTGAGCGTGATGCATGGACGCCCAGCTGTCACGGAACCAAGACGAGAGCAGTTGTGCCTAGGAGTGGAGGTGAATATATATACTCCACCACGCCATGCAAATCAGTGACCAGAGGCAGCAGAGCCGGCCTGTATTCAGCTCACACACAACCCAGCCATTTCAGGGGGCATTAGGGTACACTGGAAAACAGAAGGAAATAGAATATTACAGGGATGGAGCAATAAGTCCAGCAATATTAAATGTGCCACATTCTCCTGGTGGAGAGGAGCTCCAGGTTTGCCATGCAGGAACAATGGGAGCCTAAACCACACAGACTACCCACAATGAAGTGCAGAGTGAAGAGGGGGAGATTCCTACCCAAGTCTGGGGCCTGATTAGGATGCAGATTATAAAAGAAGCTGAAAGCTGAAAATTACCCTCTACATCGGTTACGTTATATATAGCATAGTTTATATTTAGTGTGCATATACAAAACTATGACGCCATTCACTGGCTGAGTGGGAGACACTTAAAGCCGATGTCTCCGGCCATTATCAACAATGCAGCCATGAGGGTGGATGAATGAAAAACGGAGCAGCAGATGGTAGGTTCTACATGAATGGCAATGCTTTATGTCCCCACTAAACTAAAGTTAACTCTTTCTTTCTGAATTCTAATAAAGCTTTTATCACTTTAAGGTCAGCTCCTGGAGGCTATGCAGATGCTTGTCCTTAATACTCAAACTTTTAGATACGCTCAGCATACTATATAATTCCCTACCACTACCTACTGTTGCAGCTTTTTAACTCATAGCATGTGAATTTCACAGCTGTGAGGAATTTTCCACCCTCGTGCAGTCTTTTTCTATATTAATATTAAGTGATTTTGAATTTTTGAAGTACCTATCTGATTATTGAGAATTGGATAAAATGATAAATAGTACACATTGGTTTATGCTCCTGTTCCTTTTTTTAGCCTGGTCTATATGTGTCTCCTGTGATCTCACTGAACTTCACTACTAGGCTGGATAACAGTAGATCAACCTTAAGCTATTCTTTGAAGTAATTGATTAACTACTATGGGGTCGCATGTGAATGAAATATTCTAAATATAGCATTTTTGTGTTGTTATGGATACTTATGTTATATGTCTTTTTGATAGAATGGCATGATCTGCAATGGACAAATATATCCCTTGAAGAATCCAAAAGGGCGAAACAGGTCGGGATTTTGCCAACCATGTTAAGTGGGAATTGTATAATATGATTTTCCAAGTGTATATATATGTATTTCTTTGTTTTTTTCTGAAATGCATAAAATGAAGATTTTTTTAAATCGTGTTTAAAATAAATGTTGGATTTTTAATAGATATCTAGTGTCTGTGTTATGCAAAGTACATAAATCTCCCAAATACTTCTCTCATTTAATTCACAACACATGGGATGTGGTGCAATAAGTAATTGGTGACTCATCCACACCTATCTCTCAACCTGTTGGATGTTATTACACCACTGGCACTGTCCTTATTATTCTGTCAGCTTGTAGTTGTGGAGTCCGAGGGAACTTGCTATGTGACACCAGCTCCCCCAGCATAATTTTAACCTATATTGGAGGGGTGCCAGGAAAAAGCCTTTGTTATCCAAAAAATAGAGCAAAACTACAGTTTGCATTGAACATATAGGCAAAGGTCAAGGCTTCTAAAACCAATCCTTAACACCTTAACACAGGTGCCTCCTTTTAAGAGCTTTCTGATGCTGGGAGGGGGGGGCGGGGTTTCCAATCATGTGACCACTGTGATTGGCTGTCACGGCATTCACATGATTGGAAAGCTCCTGATCGCAAGTAGAGATCGGGAGCTTTCCCTTAGCTGCCGGTAATTGTGCTGGGAGCGCGCAGGACGCACGCTCTTGGCGCGGCTTTGTTTACATTCTGGTATGCATATATGCGGCCACTAGGTGTTAAGGCCCACCCACCAAGAGGCCGCATATACAGTGGTGAAAATAATTATTTGATCCCCTGCAGATTTTGTATGTTTGCCCACTTCCAATGAAATTAAGGGTCTATAATTGTTATCATACGTGCATTTTAAATTATGGAGACAGAATATCACCAAAAAATCCAGAGAAAACACATGATACAAATGTTATAAATTGCAGTTCAGTGAGTAAATTAAGGATTTGATCCCCTACCAACCAACAATAATTCTGGTTTCCACAGACTGGCTAAATTATGTGCTCATGTGGTATACAGATTAGTCCTGTCAATTTAAGAAGGTGCTCCTAACAACCACTTGTTATGTGTATAAAAGACACCTGTCCAGAGTATCTCTTTCTTCCATTCAAACCTCACTATTAAGGTCAAGACCAAAGAACTGTCAAAGGACGTCAGGGACAAGATTGTAGACCTGCATAAGGCTGGAATAGGCTACAAGACCATCGGCAAGAAGCTTGGTGAGAAGGACATAACTGTTGGAGTGATTATTTGCAAATGGAAGAAATACAAAATAACCATCAATCGCCCTCAGTCTGGAGCTCCGTACAAGATTGTGTCTCAATGGGGTAAGGATGATCATGAGAAAAAGTGAGGGATCAGCCCAGAACTACATGAGTGGAGCATGTGAATGACCTCAAGGCAGTTGGGACCACAGTCACCAAATAAATCATTGGTAACACAATACGCCGCCATGGACTGAAATCCTGCAGTGCCCACAGGGTCCCCCTCCTCAAGAAGGCACATGTACAAGCAGGGGCGGACCGTGCATTAAGGGCGCACAGGCGCCGCCCCCCATCCCTGCCGCCACCTTCCTATCCATGCGCCCGGCCCCTTTCAGGATGCCGGACACATGGATTCCTATGGTGGGGGTGGGAGGAAGTGGTTTTATTTGAAGCACCTGACTAGAGCCCAAGGCTCTAACAGGCTTCAAAAAAGGGTGGTGTCAGGAAAGAAGAAGAACTCGTATTGCCGCACAAAGGAGCACAGTGCGCGGGCGCGTGCACGAAGGAACGGACGGCACGAACGTTCATGCGCACGCGCGACCGGGAAGCGCGCACCCCCGTTCGTGATGATTCTTGGCGCCAAGAGGGCTATTTAAACAGGACTTTGACATGAGATCAATGCCGTTTGGTCTACAACGTTCCTGTGCATCCTGTTACCTGTTCTTCTGATTTACCTGCTCCTTGATTACCGGCTTGATTCTGACACTGCTACTTGCTGCCTGCCCTGAACCTTTGGCTTGTCCTGACGATTCTTCTGCCTGCTCCTTTGGTACTTCACCGCCCGCCTGTTGATGACCCGGCTCCTGTCTGACGACCCCACTGCCTATTCCTTCAGCTTCTGCTCGGTTTGGCTGCTGCTTGTTCCAGTCTGTTCCAGCCTTCTCGTCCAGCATCATCCGCTGGGTTCAGCCCTGCAGAGTGAATTGCCAGCTGTTTCCCGGAGTGTCTCCTCTGCTCCAGCTCGCTGCAACACCTGTCTTGCCAGCAACCATCGCACCAGTGTTCCAGTCAAGCACTCGTGCCATCCTGCACTCTTGGGCTTCCTGTCTACCATATCAGGGGTTCCTGAGTCAGGGTTGTAAGAGAGGCTGTCCTCGGCTATCGCAGACTCCACCATCAGGTACGTGACAGGTGGGCTTGGGGCGCAGAGAGAGTGTCCCGATCCCACCAAATTGTGTGACAATAGCAAATGAATTTTAGCTATTTTCACACTGCAGTGCCTCCCGGCCAATCAGAAGGCAGGTCGGTGAGACCTGTTTCCCGATTGGCCAAAGCGCCAGGCGATCCTATTGGATACCTAGGCCCTTTGGCAAGGAAGAGGAGACACGAGGAGTGGACACCTCCATCCGCCCTCTCCACACACCGCCGCTGCTTTGGGAGACAGGAGGATCCTCTCCACTACAGACACACAGTAAGTGCCGGTGTGCGGTCAGTGGCGGTGGTGAGGGGGGGTTAGCGCAGTGTACTCCTATCTGGGGCTCTGTATACTCCTATTTGGTGCTCTGTATACTCCTATCTGGTGGCTCTCTATACTCCTATACGGGGCTCTGTATACTCCTATCTGGTGCTCTGTATACTCCTATCTGGTGCTCTGTACACTACTATCTGGGGCTCTGTGCACCCCTATGTAGTGCTTTGTATACCCCTATTTGGTGCTCTGTATACCTCTATCTGGTGCTCTGTATACTCCTATCTGGGGCTCTATATACTCCTATCTTGTGCTCTGTATACCCCTATCTGGTGCTCTGTAT
Source organism: Glandirana rugosa (assembly GCA_018402905.1). Lineage (NCBI taxonomy): Eukaryota > Metazoa > Chordata > Amphibia > Anura > Ranidae > Glandirana > Glandirana rugosa. The sequence continues at coordinate 5,426 of BLSH010555346.1, read as the reverse complement.
ACTCCTATCTGCTGCTCTGTATACTCCTATCTGCTGCTCTGTATACTCCCATCTGGTGACTCTGTATACCCCTATCTGGTGCTCTGTATACGCCTATCTGGTGCTCTGTATACCGCTATCTGGTGCTCTGCATACCCCTACCTGGTGCTCTGTATATTCCTATCTGGGGCTCTGTATACTGCTATCTGGGTCTCTGAATACTGCTATCTGGTGGCTCTCTACACCCTATATTGGGGCTCTGTATACCCTATCTAGTGGCTCTGTATAACCCTATATGGTGACTGTATACCCTATCTGGTGGCTCTGTATACCCCTATCTGGTGACTGTATACCCTATTTGGTGACTCTGTATAACCCTATCCGGTGATTCTGTATACCCTATCTGTGATGCTGTATACCCTATCTGGTGATGCTGGGCTGTATACTTCTGACACAATGGGTGGAAACTATAAGGGATGAAGCTTATGAGAAGTGGGGAGTCAAAAGGAAGGGCGGGGTCTGCCCCCATCCTAAAATTTCACCAGCCGCCACTGTGTACAAGCCTATCTGAAGTTTGCCAATGTACATCTAAATGATTCAGAGAAGGATTGGGAAAAAGTGCTGCGGTCAGGTGAGACAAAATTGAGCTCTTTGGCATTAACTTGACTCGCCGTGTTTGAAGGAAGAAAAATGCTGACTATGACCCTAAGAACACATCCCTACAGTCAAGCACGGAGGCGGAAACATTGTGCTTTGGGGCTGTTTCTCTGCTAAAGGTACAAGCAAACTTTGCTGCAATGAGGGGCCAATGGGCAAGGCCATGTATTGTAAAATATTGGATGAGACCCTTCATCCCTCAGCCAGAACACCGAAGATGGGTCGTGGATGGGTCTTCCAGCATGACAATGACCCAAAACATATCACCAAGGCAACAAAAAAGTCGCTTAAGAAGAAGTACATTAAGGCCATGAAGTGGCCAGGCCAGTCTCCAGACCTTAATCCTACAGAAAATATATGGAGGGAGCCGAATCTTCGAGTTGCCAAGCAATAGCCAAGAAACCTTAATAATTTAGAGAAGATCTGCAAAGAAGAGTGGACCAAATACCTCCTGAGATGTGTACAAACCTGGTAACAAACTACAAGAAACGTCTTACCTCTGTGCTTGCCAACAAGGGTTTCTCCACCAAGTACTTAGTCATGTTTTGATTGGGGATCAAATACTTATTTTACTATTTACTATTTTACTCACTGACTTGCAACTCAATTTAGAACATATGTATCATGTGTTTTTTCTGGATTTTTGGTTGATATTCTGTTTCTATCATTTAAATTACACCTATGATAAAAAATATAGACCCTTCATTTATTTTTAAGTGGGCAAACTTACAAAATCTGCAGGGGATCAAATAATTATTTTCCCCACTGAAGTGGTTAAATGTGGTGGCTTCATCAGTTTTCTTTTTTAGTAATGTGAGAAAATGGTGCAGCGCTCCCCTATAGCAGTTATAATGAGGTGCCAAACTGTATACACACTATATATCACTTAAAGGGTAACTCAGCTTTCATGGGAAAAAAAGAATAGCAAATAAAAAATAATAATAAAACGTATACAATTGCAACACAAGTCAAATTGTATTTGAATGCTATTAAAAATTACCTTTCCTTTTTAACCACTTCAGATCCGCGCTATAGCCAAAGTACGGCTCCAGCGCGGATCTGAAATGCCCGGAGGACGTCCATGGACGTCCTCCACCGCGTATGCTCCCGCGCGCCCCCTGGCGGCAGCGGCGGCGCGCGCACGTGCGCGCCGCACGCTGCGCGAGCGTGCCCGTGGGTCGGGCGGACTCGATGTCCGCCCGGACCCGCCGATCACCTTTAGGAGCCTCAGAACGGGGAACCGCCGTTGTAAACACGGCGGTTCCCCGTTCTGTGACAGGGGACATGCCAGATCTACTGATCCCTGTCACTGGGATCAGTGAGATCTGTCATGTCCCGGCCAGCCCTGCCCCCCCACAGTTAGAACACACCCAGGGAACATATTTAACCCCTTCACTGCCCCCTGCTGGTTAACCCCTTCACTGCCAATGACATTTACACAGTAATCAGTGGACATTTAAATTTCTGATCGCTGTATAAATGTCATTGGTCCCAAAAATGTGTAAAAAATGTCCGACATTTCCGCCCCGATATCGCAGTACCAATAAAAATCGCAGATCGCCGCCATTACTAGTAAAAAAAAAAAAATAATAAAAACGCCATAAATCAATTCCCAGTTTGTAGACGCGATAACTTTTGCGCAAACCAATCAATATACGCCGATTGCGATTTTTTTTTTTACCAAAAATATGTAGAAGAATATATATCGGCCAAAACTGATGAATAATTTTTTTAATGGATTTGTACTTTAGCAAAAAGTAAAAAATATTGTTCTTTTTTGCAAAATTGTCGCTCATTTTTTGTTTATAGCGGCGATCAGAAATGGCGCAGAGGGGATCAAATACCACCAAAAGAAAGCTCTATTTGTGGGAAAAAAAGGACGCAAATTTTATTTGGGTACAACGTCGCACGACCGCGCAATTGTCATTCAAAATGCGACAGTGCTGAAAGCCAAAAATTGGTCTGGGCAGGAGGGGGGTTTAAGTGCCGGGTAAGGAAGGGGTTAATCTGCATTTTATGAAAAATGCAACAAAGTTTGTTAAAATCCTTGCAATGTAGATCACCCAGACCACTGTGATTCCAGTGTCAGTATTACATGCAATATTACCTCTTCTGGACCGCCCCATGCAAATATAATGTGGGCAGGGCAGCCCTCCTGAGGGAAATCACGTAACTAAAAATATATTGGTTTCTGCGCTTAGGATAGACTAAAATATAAAAAAAATTGTCTCCCATAAAACAACCATATCAATGATCATGTCACAAAGTGGGTAATAAATCAAAATAATTCACAGAAAATCCACAGCGCTCATAAAATGAATAATAAATCCGTTGGTGCAAAGTTCATAAAAATCAATCTCGTGCAAAAAGTTAACGTGCAAAAAAAGTTCATCTGTGCAGAGATGATATATTGTGCCAAGGTGACATGTAACAATCTTCAAGGTGACTTGTGCAGTATTCAGATTTTTCAGACTGTGGGTTCACACGTGCTCCCCCTGTGTGTCCTCACTCACCGCAAGGCAGCAGTCCTGCAGGGGTAAACCGCATATGTGTAGGTTGTCTTTAATCCTGGTCTCTAATGGGGTTCCCTCCTCAGCTCCGGATTAGTTCTCCATAATATTGCATATAGAAGGATGGAAAGAAATGCCCATAGTGTGATCCAGTTTAAAAAGTTATATTAGCTCCAAAACCACATAAAAACAGATCACCAGTGTTAATAACCGTACAATCAGCGTGTTCACCGGCTGTGAACAGCACATTTCCTATTGTCTTGGATGGCTTGCGTTCCACAGACAGTATTTTCTTAACTGGAAGTCACGTAACGGTGTACCAGAAGCCCCGCCTTACACATTTCCTCATAGCACATCTTAGGAAGCGGTGGCCATCTTGGTACACCCCACATTATTTATAATACACCCATATTGGCTGGATTACCTGCACCTGTTAGTTCGCCACTACCGCGGTGTATTCATACTTATAGAAAAGCCTCAATCTTAACAGCTTGTAGTAATGTGTCAAATGCATGGTTGAAATCTTTAGAATCTCATAGTGTGCACCATGAGTCATACGTCCCCTTATGGTGAGGAAGGGATAGGCGGCTACTGTTAAATTACTATTCAGACAGGTGGAAGAATCCAGACCAAACACATAAATCCAGATACTATCTGGTAAAACTTTGCTATACAAAAAAAGATGAACAAATACTAGGAGTTTGAACGTTGGAAATATTACTTATTACTTATGAATACGCGATGCAAAAAAGATGTTTAAAAGTTTCTTCAAACATTCCTTGAAAAAAACCTTTAAAAACCCTTAAAAAAAACCCTTTAAAAATGACTCCTTTTCAAAAAATGTCGACACACTAGTGCATGAGATATGTAAATATAATGTTATTTGATAATTGATATTATGTGAGAGTAAATTATTAAAATCTATTGAATATATAATGAGTGGAAAATAAAAGATAAATAAAAATGGAAATTTGGAAAAAAAAATATAAATAAGAAGTCAATTTTAGACACTGTTTGACTAATATTTAAGAATAGTTTAAAATGTATTTTTATTTTTGTAGCTATGCAAGGGCCTACCCGGCTAAACTATTTAAAACCAATGGGATTGATAAGATTAATCAGAAAAAGGGCTAAAAGTTGGATATGAAGTAGTTAAGATCAATGTCAATGTTCAACCCAGCCAGATATAGTGACCCCAGCTGGTATATCCATCTTGTTTCGTTCTGGGAGACTTTGATCTTTTTGTTGCCCCCTCTCCAGTCTTCATTGATTTTATCTATGCCATAAAAAATAAGCCCCGAAGGGTCTTTTTGATGTACCTCTTTGAAGTGGTGAGACAGGCTATGTTTCGTGAATCTGTTCCTAATATTCTTTATGTGTTTCCTGATTCAAACATATAGGGGTCTTGTAGTTCTGCCAACGTATTGAAGGTGACAAAGACATTCGATCATATACGTGACTTGTGTACTGTCGCATGTAATCAATTCCTTTATTCGTTGTTCTTGACTTTTGAAGTTTTCTCTTTTCCTTGGTTGCTTCTTACTCACTTTACATGGCAAGCATTTCTGGCATTTAAAAATTCCTTTCATTTCCGAAAACAATTTTATTCTTTCTGGGGGGTTGATCACATTATGTACTAAAAAATTCCTGAGGGTGGGTGCCCTTTTGTACACAAATTTAGGTTTGTTGGGTAAAATTTTAGATAGGGATTTATCTGTCTTTAAAATAGGCCAATATTTGTTTACAATCCTTTCCACTAGTCTATAATGTTTGTTAAATTCTGTTATGAATGCCACACCAGTAAAGGGTTTATTAATCTTGTCTTTTTTGGCTATCAATAAATTCCTATTTAGACACCTTACATCGTTTTTTACATTAATAAGGTGTTCTCTACAATATCCCTTTTCTTCAAAGTTTTTTAATCAAGAGGTCAGCCTGTATTTCAAAGTCTTCATCATTTTGACAGTTCCTTCTCAGTCTCACTAGTTGTCATTTCAGTATATTACTTTTGCATTTAGGGTGATGACAGCTTGAGGTTGCGATATATCCAATACGGTCAGCTGATTTTAAATAGGTTTTGGTACATAACTTATCCTCCATTTTAAGTATTTGCAAGTCCAAATAATTGATTGTTTGTTGATCCCAATTCCCTGAAAAGGAGATGCCAAATATATTCAAATTCATTTAATTAAAGAAGGCTTGTAGGGATTCCGCAGACCCTTCCAAGAAGATAATGACATCATCTATATACTCTGATAAAATTTCAACTCTGGTCGATCA
>BLSH010555297.1:921315-935579 GCA_018402905.1 Glandirana rugosa | reverse complement strand
TGCAGGTTTAATATCTAGGTTCTTCAGAGAGATCTTGTGTTAGAAAATAGGAGGGATGGGGAAAAGGGAAACAATGTTATAATAGGGTACTAAAACCAAGTTGAAGGACTGTTGTGTGATTAATGGGGTCATCTCGTTTTGATAATCACAAAGTAGGATTGGTACTGGGTTCAGAGAACAGCAGATATTTCTATGCCTTTGTTCAACCCACCAGGCGAGAGAACGTCCAAATTATGAAGCCAAAAAGTCTTTCTAAGAAGGGAAGGATCTCCACAGCGTGCCTCGCCATTTCTTGGAATATCACAAAAAATCTATGCAGGGGTTGGAGGTCTGGATAATCGAACAGATATCCAAATCCCTACCCAATGGTGAGAGATTTAAAAGATTGTGTTCTAGAGAGACTTCTTGGATCTATAATTTGGACGTTATCTCGCCTGGTAGGTTGAACAAAGGCATAGAAATATCTACTGTTCTCTGAACCCAATACCAATCCTACTTTGTGATTATCAAAACGAGATGACATCATTAACCACACAACAGTCCTTCAACTTGGTTTTAGTACCCTATTATAACATTGTTTCCCTTCTCCCCCCTCCTCTTCCCTCTTTCTCCCCTCCTCCCTCTTATCCCCCCCCCTTTCCCTTTCCCCCTTCTTTTTTCCCCTCCCCTCCTTTTCCCCCTCCCTTCTTTTTTCCCCTCCCCTCCTTTTCCCCTTCCCCCCTTCCCTCCCCCTTCCCCCACACATGTATATCTATATATATATTATTAATAAGGTCTGGGGTACTCCCAGGAGCTATCATTTTTATACATGTATAGCAGACTATGACTATCACTTCTTACCAGACTTATATTATTTATAGTCTTGGTTTTCAATAATTTATTTTTAATGAGTAAGCACATACCCTTATAGTATCCACATTCTCCCATTGATAATATGATACTGCATAGCTTAATGTTTTCTATTGACTTCTAACAATGCCTCTCAATATGATATGATCTCCCGTCAACCACTATTGCCATTGACGTAACAAATTTCAGTGTACAGTTTTTTTTTTATTTTTTACCATAGCCCAATAATTTTATCCCAATTTATTGATGTGCATTATGATTTTTATATTTTTTATTTTCTATTTGCACGGCACATAGCCATCTGTTTTACTAGTCATTATGGCCCACCCCCTGCTCCAGACCGAGCTTGGGCCGACCCCATGCATTCTGAGCTATAAGAAGATGGCTGAAGTTGCATTCTGGCAAGTGATAGTGCGCAAATGGGTAGATGCGTGCAGTATGAGAAATACAGGCATATGGTGTATGAGAACGGGAAAAGAATAGGAGGGTAAACTAAAATAATACTAGAAACAGAAAAGAATATATCTATACACCATATATAGAAACAAGCAAAAGATTGGTATATATTAACCAGTCCAAAGGAGTGCACTGAGGGCAGCCCAAAAGTAAGGACCCAGATCACGTAGTCCAGTAACTGCAAAGACAAAGCACAAAGGAAGGCGCCTCTAAGTGCAATATGCTAAAAACATTTATTGGAAGGCAGAATAAAAACACTCACAGAGGTAGAGCAATAGTGCGCATATCGGCTGATCCTATATCATATAGATCGCTGTCACTCTTGGGGAGATCCGGGATGTGATGAGCCGGGGCCAACTCCTCTGTTCATCCGCGCCGTACCTGGATGTAGAAGCCGGCTGGTAGGAGGCGGGAGCGAGGCTTGGGACGCAGCTGGGCGGAAGTCCTAGCGTGACAGCGTCATCAAAAAGCGACGCGTCACTCAGGTGCGGCGGGCACGAGCGTGCACTAGCGGCGCCGCACGCTCGCCCCCTAGCCGTCATGCCGCGAGTAACAAATATAAGCAGCAATTCGCGGGACAGAGCCATGCTGTCATTACTTATAGTTGTGAGGCGGTCAGCAAGTGGTTAAAACGAATCGTGGTTGCAAGCACCCGGCTATTGAAAAATTATAAAGAAAAAGACGGTGTGGGGTCTCTGACCCCACGCCGAACACCCTGCAAATTTGGGTGTTAGATGAGCAGGCCGAACCGGCAATGTTCAGCCCAAACTCATGCTCGGGCTGAACCGTTCACCCAGCAGTACTGATCACAGTTGAAAGTCAAATGGCTTTGTGTGCCATTGAGAAGGTAGATAGTTACACTTGATTGACTTTACAAGTTATTTTTAGGAGGGAGTGATCCTTTTTCCAACTCAGTGATTCTTTGTTGATTTTTTTTTTTTTTTTTTTAATTATGACATGTTGGTGTAATACCGGGGGCAGATACAATACCAACCTCTCTGCACAGGGTGAGAGAGCAATAGTGACCAGTCTTCATTACAAGAAACACCTGCAGAGAGGCCAAGTAGATTAGTTGTTCCATACTGAATTACTGCACAGCTTTGGAAGAAATACTCAAAGCACATCACTATTAAAGTAAGAATACAGATGTCTCTTATTTTTAGACAATATTTGTATTGTCTGGAGTTCAACTTTAATTCATTTTAGTATCATCCATGCTGAAAAAAATATGACAGTGATACCAATGGAAAAGCTACAGTCTCACTGATATTTTCCTGCCGTAGGTGTGAGCCCTTCTGATATTTCTACAAATCCTGGGTTTTCAAGGGCTTGTGCATGTTCATATAGGCCTACATCATCATAACTTGCTACAAAAACTATTTACCAAGATAACACTCCTAGCGCAAAGTGTATTTTCCTTGCCATAAGCTGGTATCCTTCTTTTGCAGCTTTACAAAGACCCTTACAGATAAAGATATGCATTCTCATTCTGAAAGCCTATTTCATTAAGCACTTCAGTCATACTTATTCATGTATGAAATTAAAGGAATAAACAATGTTAGTAAGCAGAACATTGTGTTAGAATAAGATGATTGCTTTCATAGCAAGGCTTTATTTGGCAAGTGGCTGGCAATATGGTTTAAGTTCTCAACCTTTTAAATATTACATGTCACTCATTAGATTAAAAAAGAAATTATAGGAAACATACAGCAATGATGAAAATATTTTTACAGAATGTACATTAAGGGATTCAGCTTTGTTCTAAATGACTGATGCCTTGACACTGATGGCTTTTCATAGCAAACATAGCAGGTACATTGCTTTAAAACTGCTAGTTTCAGAAATCTCTCCATCCCCACATATACTGTAATTAGTCAAGCCCATTTGTTTCCTTTCTACTTTTGTATATAAAAGGCAATTTGTCATGTACTTTTGTTCAGACTTTCTTTGGAACAGACAAGCCAAAACTTAGGCAATTTGGATTCAATATGAGGGGTCTATTTTCTTCTCTAAGTGTTTTTTAACTGAACATTGATGGCTTCAGTTTATAATTTACCCAGCATGAAATTAAGTTTGGTTTCCTCCAGAATATGATGTTGCATCTACAACTTTATACAATTGACTAAAGACAGAAAAGTTAATAAAATAAAGGCCAAAATACTGTACTCTATTGTCAATTTGGCATAATACTTTATAAAAAACCAAGACTTTACTACTTTCTATTTCGCACAGTGTTTTTTCAAAGGCCTGCAAAGGTATAACTTAAGGTAGGTGAAGAATATCATCTTTTTTATTTTATTATCCAGTGTTAAATCACCACATTTCTAAATGTCAAGCTTTTAGAGAAAATGCACTATCCACTTAAAGAACGGCTAATGTAAAAAACCTTACCAGTTTGAAGTGTTATACCACAGAGCTACAGGCATCATCTCGGTATTCATTTTCATCTGCAGGCGATTGCAGGTTTTTGCAAAGGCAATAGTTGCTGGATTGCTTCCTCCGACCACCCCCCCCCCCCCCCGCCACCCTTCGGTGCTTCTCTGGGCTCTCCCATCTCAATGGGGAGCCCAGAACTGAAGCTGGCTGTTCCGTTGGCTTACCACAGAGGTGAATTTGGACTGGAATGTCCCTTATCATTTCTATGGTATAAGAAACCAATAGCGATGAGTATAAAAAAAACTAGAAAACTATTTGCGCCGTGGAATAGATGAAAACCAAAAATAAAATTAAATTTAAATATATAATAGTGAATGTGAAATAAATAAAAACCCCACACATCTAAACAACAAAAGATATTGTGAATAGTAAATCTGCTGTTTCACGACCGGAGGTCTGCTGTAACTCAGGCAAACTGCTTGAACATAATAAAAACACAACTCCAGCGCCAACCCCCTATACATCAAACAATAAAGTGCAAAAAATGGTCCATATATGTCCACATATAATGTTTAGTACATATACATTCAGCTATTATGTGATACAAGTGATAACGTGACAACAGTGCTCTTCAGTGCTTCGTAAAGCTTTGTGCAAAGGTGCAAAAAAGTGACCAGGTGCCAGGACCCCTCTTGTGTCCCCACTCACCAGAGGAAATGGACCTACTGCTTTGCAGTCAGCAGGTCAAAAGAGCAGAGTGTTGTTTATAGGTGGTTCCTGGCCGAACACTGGAGCAGGTAAGTGGAGAACGGGTCCAAAAATGCCTCAATCCTTGGTAACTCAAAAGAACAAGGGAATACTCATAGTGTAGACCGTAACAGAAACTGCTTTATTGCGCATCTAAAATTCTACTTACAAAAGTTTCCATGGAAAAACCGCATATAAAATCAAACGACACAGCGTGGTGACTGGTGTGTAAGCATCCGTCTGTCTCCCACCACTGGCGGACGTGACGTGATGGGCTGCGACAGGCCAGAAATGACGTCAACGCGTTTCGCTCCCAGAGTTGGAGCGTCATCACGGACCCTAACTCTGACACCAGTCACCACGCTGTGTCATTTGATTTTATATGTAGTTTTTCCATGGAAACTTTTGTAAGAAGAATTTTAGATGCGCAATAAAGCAGTTTCTGTTACGGTCTACACTATGAGTATTCCCTTATTCTTTTGAGTTACCAAGGATTGATGCATTTTTGGACCCGTTCTCCACTTACCTGCTCCAGTGTTAGGCCAGGAACCACCTATAAACAACACTCCGCTCTTTTGACCTGCTGACTGCAAAGCAGTAGGTCCATTTCCTCCGGTGAGTGGGGACACAAGAGGGGTCCTGGCACCTGGTCACTTTTTTGCACCTTTGCACAAAGCTTTACGAAGCACTGAAGAGCACTGTTGTCACTTTATCACTTGTATCACATAATAGCTGAATGTATATGCACTAAACATTATATGTGGACATTTATGGACTATTTTTTGCACTTTATTGTTTGATGAATACGGGGTTGGCGCTGGAGTTGTGTTTTTAATAGCGATGAGTATTTTGTCAACAAAGCCATTTTTGGCTTGGGAAAGTATCTATTCACAGTGATCTTGGTGTGATCAGATGTTTTTAAGAAGAGAAAGACACATCTGGGACCTCAGATGTGTCAGTAAAGAGTACCTGTTTCTGCTTATTAGGATGTTTACATGTGCAAGCAATAAAAAAAATATATAGTATAAAAATTAAAAAATCTAAATAAAATAAATAAAATGAAAAACAAGTTTACCCCATCCCACTGTGCTCACGCGCAAGGGAAAATGCATATGCAGGTCCCGTACACATAAACGGTGATCGCACCACACATGTAGGGGAATTGCCGCGAATGTCAGAGTGAGAGCAATAATTCTAGCACCAGAACTCCAACACTAAACTGGTAACCTGTAAAGGTTTTTAAAGCATAGCCTATGGAGGTTTTTAAATACCGTAGTTTGGCGGCATTCCATGAACGTATGCAATTTTAAATCTCAGCATGTTAGGTATTTATTTACTTTGTGTAACACCATCTTTTATATTTTACAAAAAAAAATTGCGTATTGGATTGTGTTTGTGTGCATTAAAATTAATTTAAGTGTATTTTTTCAAGAAAAAAAATTGCGTTTGAAAAAATGCTGCGTAAATATCTTTTGACATAAAAAAATTTGCAAAACCCATCATTTTGTTTTCTAGGACCTCTGCGTAAAAAAAATATTTATAATGTTTGGAGGGTTCAAAGTAATTTTCTAGCAAAAAAACCTGACTTTTAAATGTACACAAAAATTTTTAAAGCCCTGGCCGTCAAGTGGTTAAACAACTAAGCTCAATATAGTCAAGAAAATCAAGCAATTCTGAAAATAAATTTGTCCGCTGTACTTTAGAAGCTATTTTGTGAACTTCAAGGATGCTACCAGTTTATATTTGCTAATAAAGTATGCAGATAATGGACAAAATGCACTCCATCTGTTACAAACAGTAGGAGCCACTGGGCAGATGAGTCCTCTGTCCCTTGCCTTATCTTTCCCAAGCCCTTCTGACACAACAGGTTGAGCGCAAAAGCCCATAACACAGTGAAAACCTGTCAAACAATTCCCATTCCCCACCAATTGTGCTATACCAAAAGCAAAAACAACCTGTAAAATAAATCTTCATGTATTACTTGATGGAGTTAATAACCAAGCAAATTCAAGTGATGTTCAGCATACAGTATGGCTAACTGTGAAGCTAAATATAATGGGCTACATGTCATGGGCTGCTCTGACCGACAAACAGTAGCAATGCAATAATAAAATGTTACTGTGGCCAGCACCTCGGTTTTATTTAACAATACAAGAGCTACCCTGCTAGTGTGCACTAATGATGGTGGTGGTAGGCCCAAACTGACTGGGTAAGCACTGGTAAATTTGAAAGAGCTAAACAAATTAGGGGAATAAGGGAAGCCTGTAAGGTGAATATTAGGGACAGTCCTTAAAGTTAGTCTTCTGCCGGCTATGTTGACCCTTTAAATTAGCGCTGGTGAACTTAGAATAGTCCTGCAACCCTGCAAGCAGTAAAATGACAACAGGTGCAACTCTGTTCAGAGGCAAGCCAGAGATTAGAATAATAATGTAGTATGACCGCAGTCCTGGGTTGGTAGTAATGCAGCATAGACCTGTATGTGACAGGATACTAGATTGCTATGAATTAATGTGGGTTGGGTACTATGATCATCCTGCTCTCAGCAGCTTATCTATGGCTAACAGTATAAGGTGGCCACTGACCCTCCCACCAACTCCCGATTTGGTGATGGGCTCTTGCGCTGGAAGGAACACCTTCAGTCTGGTTCAGGGTTGGCTGTAAACTTAAACGGTAGGAGCAAAAGGTCTGGCGAACGCTCCAGTCTCTTGGTGGAAACCCTGAAAGATGGATTAGACTGACAGTTGCTGATCTCCGGTGGTCTCCTCTCCACTGCAGGCTGCTTGCACTGAACACTCCGGATGCATGGACTCCAAAGGCGCCAAGAAAGGGCTTTCCCGGGCGATTCATCAAAAGGTCTCTTAGGCTCCTCCTGCTTGCACAGGGTCTTGCCAACATAAAGGGTGGAAGTAAATAAAGAGCAAGGTCTCATTGTCCATATTATTGTAGTCCATCATCTGGCTACACAAGGAGCCTCTGGAATCAGCTTATGTGTGGCTGCTTTCCTGACTAGCTAGCCCCTAGCTAATCCATAAGCGTGTGCATAAATAACACACCGTGATTTTAAAGCTGCTGTCACTGGAGGCACTGAATTAGTATACATTTGTAAAAATTCAAAGTTACACATGAAAAAACTCAAAAATACAAACACTAGTAAAAGCGTTATAGTACTAACAAATGCAAATGTAAAATTAGTTTGGAAAACCCAAATCATAGTCATTCAACAGCACAGAAGAAAAATGGTTTGCTGCTGCTTAAAGCCCAGTGCCAGTTTAAAATACAAAATTAAAAATATGCCTAGCAGTTTTTAAAACCATAGTAGCAGTTTTTGCTGCAATACCACTGACCCACCAATCCACAGTCTAGTACCTTATTCCAGCTTGAATAAAGAGCATCATTCAACTCACTCACTGTAAATGCTGCAGATAACAGTACACATTATTATGCAAGTGCTGTTCTCAGCAGCATTAAAGACTGTCTACCACCAGAGGAAGAAAGGAAGGTATAGGAGCCATGATGTCATATGATTGGACTAGAGAGCCATAAAGAAAAGTATGTATGCAAAAATTGAAAAGAAAAAGAAATACAAGCAGTGAGAGGGCTGCTACATACAGAAAGTTTTTTATCTTAATGCACAGAATGCATTAAGATAAAAAAACTTCTGCCTTTGCAACTCCTTTAAGTGCTGTGGCCTTGATTGTAAAACAGCCTCATGCACACAAGACATTTTTTGACTGTTTTAAAGCAGCTGTTTTTAGCTGCAGACATTTTTTTCTACAGTCAATAAACGCTCCATCATGGTATCTTATGTGTTCATACACACATAGGCTGCTATCAACTGTTTTTAGCAGTGACTTTTTTGAGCTGTAAAAAAAAACCAAGACCAGAGGGTTCTGAGAGACGTTTTTCAGCTGTAAAAACAGTCAAACTCTCAAAAACACCCAAAATGCTCAAAAACGTTGATCCCCAACGTTTTTGGACATTTTAGATCAATTGGAAAAAAAAAAATGCTGGCCTTTTAAAAACACGAAAAAACGCAGGCAATATAACGCTGGTAAAACCTGAAAAAAATCAGTGACAAGCTACTGACATTTTTCTGGCATTTTTTTAAAGTCCTGCGTGCATGAAGCCTAAGGCTCCTTTTGTACCTCAAAAATCACCCTAAATCTGCCCCAATGTGAAAGCCCTGAGTGCTTTCACATTGGGGCGGTGCGCTTGCGGGACGTTGCAAAAAGTCCTGAAAGCAGCATCTTTGGGGCGGTGAGGGGAGCGGTGTATATACCGCTCCTCTACCGCCCCTGCCATTGAAATGAATGGCAAGCGCTTCCGAAGCGGCTGCACACCTCCTCGGTAGCGTGGAGCGCCAGCACCTTTAACCCCGTTTTAACCCATTGTGCAGGGTTAAAAGTGCCACGCTTCCACCTGCATAGCGGAGCCATATCGTTGGTAAAACTCTGCTAAAACTAACGGGGTTTTACCGCGGCACAGCCTGCAGTGTGAAAATAGGGTCAGCATGCTCAGAAAATAATCCTATACATAAAATGTCCACAGACTTGGAAAGGGTCAGCATCAGGTCAACAAGACTTGAGCTGGATTGGGCAACAGTCCTCATATCTATGGGCATAAGCAGAGTGCTTCAGACATCCCAGAGTGACTCTTTTTGGAAGGCAAATCCCATGGCAGTTTATTAGGAGATTCCTGCTTCATAAAATAAGGCAGCATTAATATATCTGAACTCACTTCACTCCCCCCAGCATAGGCATATTCAAGCCCACGCAACCTGTGACACAAGCTCAAAGGTTTATAAATAAATTTGTGCAAGCAAGAGCTGATTGACCTTTAATATCTATGGTCACCTTAAGAATGTGCCAGCCATTTAAAGAAATAACTATGCTCATTGTAATCAAATGCTATACAAATTACAAGCCACAGAACTTAAACTCATGTTATCTAGTAGTGATCGCAGTGGGAATGCCGGCTGGTCTAATAGCTGTGCAGGTCACTTAATGTGCATAAAGGGGTTTTATGCTTTAATGGTAATATACCTTCAGTTAAATTGTTCAGCAATTGCAGAACTTGTGAATCAGCCTAAAGTGTCACTGTCAAGTCATATTTCATTACATTTAATCACATATACTTGTTTTCAAATATTATTGGAATACATCTTTGAAATACAAGCACAGATGATATTATAAATGTCATTCTCATTTCTCTGCTGTGAAAGACCCATCAATCAAAGTAAACATGGATATAACATTTCAGTACACTGTTTAGTAGCACAGCAGCAGAATCACTATTATTTCCATCAAATACTGCATAAGGTATAAGACTTCTCGACTCTATAAATGCATTTCCATCACTGATCTCCTGGCCTCTATTACACACACATGCCAGAGTACACTATCCTAATAGGCAGCAACACATTTTCCCAAAATATTTCATAACTCTCCACTTCAAGGAATTAAAGCTGCTATTTGAAGAAAAATGTGAGTGGCAAAACGTTGGAATTAAAATATTACTAACAATGTCGAAGATATAGTAAACCGTTATTCTAAATACCCTTGTTACTTATCTTTCATTTAAAATGTGAAAAAAAGGATGTCAGTTCTCAATATTATTAAAACATAATATTTGTTATATTATCTAAACTATGTTTTAATCTATAATATAACAACAAAAACAGCGCCACCCCTACAAAATGTGTGACACTACATCAAAACTCAACGCCCAATCAAAAAGGCGAAGCTTGAAATAAATGTCCATACAAATCCACAGAATATAAAAATACAAAACATACATAAATATATATAAAAAGTTCTAGAAATAAGTGATGTGCTATTGCTGGTGATACCAGTGTGCTTGAAAGTGCTCTTGAGTGCTCCACACAAGTCCGTCTAAAAGAGTGTGCCAGGTGCCAGAACCGAGCACTGTGGTCAGGAAGAACGGCGATAATGGCTTTTTATCTTGGTCTCCATCACTGCTGCTAAAAGCACAGACATTCAGTTTCAGAAGATAACAATAGATTGAGGGAGCTTTACAGGAAATCTGTGGGAGAGTGATTTGGAGTGCTGGTACCCTGAGGATTGTGAGTCCGGACACCAGGCTGATCCTACAGTTGCTGAGGCAAGGTTCACCCGCATTAACCTCCAGCTCTGTTGACCTTCTGACTGAAAAGCAGATGGTCCATTTCCTCTGGTGAGTGGGCACGAGAGGGTTCTGGCACCTGGCACACTCTTTTACACAGACTTGTGTAGAGTACTCAAGAGCACTTTCAAGCAGGTATCACCAGCAATAGCACATCAGTTATTTCTAGAACTTTTTATATATATTTTTGTATGCTTTGTATTTTTATATTCTGTGGATTTGAATGGACATTTATTTCAAGCTTTGCCTTTTTGATTGGGGATTGAATTTTTGTGTAGTGTCACACATTTTGTAGGGGTGGTGCTGTTTTTGTTGTTATATTATCAATTAAGCAGGTGTATACCTGAGCACAGCAGCCTCCTTGTTTCACTGGTATTTTCTCTGTTATCACAGATTTACACTTATGTATGATTTATTATGATATTGGGTTATTTTCAATTTTACTAAGTTACTTCCATAGCGCAGACTTTTTTTGGTTTTAATTATGTTTTAATCTAACCCATATTTTAAATAGTCTAATAAATTATTAATTGCTAAATACTAGAAGCACTTGGCTGATATCCATTGTTGATCCCCAAGAACAAAATAATTAATATATTGCAACCTACAAGTCCTTAGATGTGATGGTTCCATTAGTTTTCTTTTTCAAGAACATTTTTTGAAAATACTCTAAGGCAAAGTGTGTTATTGGTAGGCCAGGGGTCTCCAAATTATGGCCCTCCAGTTGTTCAGGAACTACAATTCCCATCATGCCTAGTCATGTCTGTGAAGGTCAGTGTTTTACAATGCCTCATGGGACGTGTAGTTCCACAACAACTGGAGGACTGTAGTTTGGAGATCCCTGTGTAGGCTCACCAGGTGAAAGTGAAGTGGAAAAAAAGCCACAATACAGTAAGTTGCAATATATTATTTTTGTTTTGGGGTTGATCTACATTTTAAAATAAAGATAAGCAATGGGGTAAGAATGGTTGTGGCATTTTTTGTTCTACATTGTTTGCAGCCAGCAATTAGTTTATCCAAGCGTCTTGTAAATGCAAAATCACAATGCAGGTTTCTTGGTTAAACAATGATTATTACTCAAAGCTTACCTAATGTACAATTCGATATTGAATGACTATAAAAAAAAACTGTACAATGAAAACCATTTTGGTATATTCAGCACTTAAAGCTTGACATTGAAAAAACTGTAAATAGAATATGGCAATATGCTTTTTTATTTTTTTTAAGGGGCATGTATTGTGATCTTGCAGATAATTTCTTTTTGCGCTTACTATGGCCAGATTATGTCACATAAGACTATTTTACATGCTTTCTTGTCAATCCTTATGAGCTTTGCTGAGGTTATCTACGGAGCTCAATACCTCAAGCTGCAATTCATACTGCACACAAATTTTTAGAGGGACACTTTATCCACCTCCTATCTCCTGCTTTTTTTTGGTCCACTCAGTCCAAAATTTCAAGCGAAATGCAGATAGCTTCTACTGTTTTCTCTTTAGGAGATCCATAATGTTCTGAGAATGTACTGTATGCGCTCTGTTATTAGTAGAGCACCATACGGTGTTAGCCATTGATTAATTCAAAAAGGTTTAGAGTTTAGGTGATGCCCTTGATTGTCTAACTTAAGTTATTAAAGATACAGGCTTTTGAGATGCCTTAGATGATACATTCTTCAGGCTTCATAAAATTCTAAAATTGGTTCTGAAACCCACATTTCTCTGCAGAGTTATGAGGAGCAATGAAAAATAACTACTATTTTTAGCACACTTTAGTGGGAAAGGTAAGAGATCAGAGTTTAAAAGTACTATTGGGGTAATTGAAGCAATGAAATACCCCTAATGTCACCTCGTTAAGAACAAAAGATCCTTGATCAGAGGTTTTATCGTCAGAGGCATATTACATTTCTTTCCATATTTGGACCAAAGTCCAATTCTGAATTTTTGCATGAATGTACATCCCCATTCCGTCCTATTTCTGTCATAAGAAGTTTCCCATCCACACCGTACTCTTGAGATAGTTTATGTTATGGTCCCTGCTAAGAAAAATTGGCTGCTACATCTGTGTGTTGTGTGCAAATCATATTTTGCATTTACTGAATTTTTGTCCAAAATGCAATACTTTGACTAATTGACATTCACTGTACAGTGATCTACAGTTGTCTACAGATTACTATGCATGAATATGTTAACATTTCACAAACAGCAAGAACTCAAGAAAAACATGAAATGCACTCGTGAATCAAAAATATCACAAATGTTATTTACAAGGTTGACCATTGTCCTGCTGTTTAACATACCAGGTTTATCAGAATGGTGGAAAGTACAGGGTGGGCCATTTATATGGATACACCTTAATAAAATGGGAATGGTTGGTGATATTAACTTCCTGTTTGTGGCACATTAGTATATGTGAGGGGGGAAATTTTTCAAGACGGGTGGTGACCATGGTGGCCATTTTGAATCCAACTTTTATTTTTTCAATAGGAAGAGGGTAATGTGACACATCAAACTTACTGGGAATTTCACAAGAAAAACAATGGTGTGCTTTGTTTTAACATAACTTTATTCTTTCATGAGTTATTTCCAAGTTTCTCTTTGTTTACAGCCATTGACATGTCGCTGAGGTTAACACGTGCGGAGCGGATACAAAATTGTGTTGATGTCTGGTGAATGCAGTAACCGGGTCATTGCAGCAGATTTCCATGCAAGACAGCCTACGAGACCACCCATCTCCCATGCTACAGTTAGCAAACTGCTTGCTAAGTTTCGTGAAACTGGTTCAGTGTTGGATTGCCAAAATGTGGACGCATGAAATCTGTCACTAATGAAGAAACATCAGTGGCTGTCCTAGCTTCATTCAGCAAGAGCCCACAGCGTAGCACTCGCCGCATGTCACTAGAGAGTGGCATTAGTCGAACATCCCTTCGGCGGATATTAGCTACTCACAAATGGCACCCTTACAAACTCCAGTTACTGCACCATCTCAACAAGGATGACCCAGATCGGTGCACTGAATTTGCAGAATGGGCAAAACAAAAATTGGAACAGGACCCTCAGTTTACTCAGAAGATTTTGTTCAGTGATGAGGCAAACTTTTATGTGAATGGTGAAGTTAACAAACAAAACCACTGCTATTGGTCTGACACTAACCCACATTGGATAGATCCCTCCAAGACTGTTGGAACCAAAAAATTGATTGGTATGGTGTGGTATATGGGGTACAAAGATAGTGGGGCCATTCTTCATCAATGGAAACCTCAAGGCCACTGGATATGTGAAATTGCTACATGATGATGTGTTTCCCTCTTTATGCACTGAAGCTGGCACGTTCCCTGAGTTTTTCCAGCAAGATGATGCACCACCACATTATGGGTGTCAGGTCCGAGCATTCCTAGATGAACAGTTTCCTGGAAAGTGGATTGGTTGTCGTGGGCCAGTTGAATGGCCCCCAAGGTCTCCCGATCTGACCCCCTTAGACTTTTATCTTTGGGGTCATCTGAAGGCAATTGTCTATGCTGTGAAGGTACGAGATGTGCAGCACTTGAAACTACAGATACTGGAAGCCTGTGCTAGCATTTCTCCTGCGGTGTTGCTATCAGTGTGTGAAGAGTGGGAGAAGAGGGTTGCATTGACAATCCAACACAATGGGCAGCACATTGAACACATTTTATAAGTGGTCAGAAACTTGTAAATAACTCA
>BLSH010555297.1:899649-911891 GCA_018402905.1 Glandirana rugosa | reverse complement strand
CGGGCAGCTCCTAACCACTCACCTGGGGAGACGGCGGAATCCCGCACCTCTCACCCGTAGACCCGTCGAAACCACCATTCGGCTGGCCACCCCCGAGTCATCTCCCTGTAAAAAACCCCATTATGGGAACACTCCAATTCGGAGGCAAGGGGGGGGAGGGTGAGGGGGATCGGCGTCATGCCGTGACAACGTGACTTGCAAGCTGAGATGTGGCTGGTAAGCCTCGCGACACAAGCCGCCTCGTGGCGGTAACTTCTATCTCGTGGCGAGCAAGCACCGGTTGGTGCGCCCACATTACCGTCGCAGGTAAACAAACACTTTGGTACGCCAAGAGTTGGACGCTCCTGTATCCAGGCTGCACTTCCTTGAGCTACCACCGGAGGCCGCCAGACCGCAGGTTGAGAACCGCATGGTTTCACAAACAAATGGACGCTGCCATTACACCCGCGTGGTTGGCCACGAACGAGCGGTGCTCTATCTTCAATGGCGGTGCTCCGCCGAACACAGCGCTCCGAATGGTCGGTGTAGAGTCGAACGTTCAGTGCAACAGTGCCGTACTGCGGCTAGGGGGAGTGGGAGGGGGGGGAACGGAGGCTTAACCTCACAAGGGTATTACCCCAAAAAATGTCCCTCTACTGAGCCCCCACCGGTCGGCTTACCACCAAAGCTGCCCAGATGCCCACTCTCCACGCCCTAAGGCGGCAGAGGGGTCCACTCACCAATCCTCGACGGGCGCAGCGGTAGCCACCGGAGCAGACTTACGCCCTTGGACAGGCGTACCTAGTCACTGGGCTCTAGTGGGTTTTAGCCACTGGCCGCCCGCATGGAACGGGCGCTATGCGGTGGGCACCCCGAAGGGCGTTCGCATAGTGTTGGCTGGACTGGGGAAAGATTTGGATTCTAGATATCCTCTATACCACCAGCCAGCTTCTTGATAGCAGTCTTCATCAGATGAATATTCAGGAGACCACAGATCCCAAAGGGAACCAGGTCTACTCCTTGCACTAGGCAAAAGAAAACTGATGTGCTATGCAGAGCAGGGGGATTATATGCTGAGGTGAGGACGGCCCCCTGGGAGGGGCCAACCTATGCTTTTGTTTGTTTTTGCCTAGTCTACTCCTAGTAGGATGAGCATAACCCCATGTGTCATAAGAAGGCTGTGTCTGTCAGTGAACGGAAGAGAAAAATGACTTTACAGAACTGTATTTCTTTGCTGCCCATGCGTGAGCATTCATATAAGAGGCCTTTCATGTAGAATTCTGGTGAAACGTCCTCTAGCTGGTAGGTGCGGACAGCGTGTCAACCAATACAGTCACTGTCACAGAAACCTTAATTAGCTGCAACAGTATATTCAACAGCCTCTGCACACCGGATGTAATTTCTATTCCGATTCAATGGCAAGGGCACCCTAATGATTGCTGAAATGGGAAGCAGGAATAAGCAAAACAGGCTCCTCTGCCATTCGTCATAAGATTTTTAGCAGGAAATAAACTGATCCGCAATACCTAAACTGGAGAGTTGACTGTGGAAAACTGTATTTTGTTCCCAAACGTATACGTATACCTTCTAGTACAGGGATATGCAATTAGTGGACCTCCAGCTGTTGCAGGCTCTGACAGCCACACGCATGACACCCAGAGGCAGAGGCATGATGGGACTTGTAGTTTTGCAACATCTGGAGGTCCGCTAATTGCTTATCCCTGTTCTAGTATGACATGGCTATAAATGCAACCTAAATAGGTAAGAGAAAAAACCTTGGAGCATATCTCCCATGTTAACATTTGTATTACAATGTGTTCTAAGTCATAGATGAAGGTTTAATCTTTAGAATTTTACTGTGTTATCCTAGTCAATAAAAAAACACTATATTTCCACAATAATACAGCTATTCACTGTGGCTAGTAACCATGGCAATAAATGATCTTGATTTAGATTCTGCAATGCACTTTGTGATGGATTCTGGTTACAAGAGGAGTCATTTCAGATTAGTACTGGTGTATTTTATCCAGAGATCAATACACAAAAAAAAAAGAAAGAAAGAAGAAAGCATTCCATGGATTACAAATTGGAGGGCTGTTGTTGATTCTTTGACCATGAAAGATCAGTATCAGTCAAAAAGGAAAATGGTTAGGATAGGACAGACAATCAGATGGTTAGGATAGGATGGACAGACATGTTAACAGGCATTATAAAGGGTCCATTCCTATCAGGCGCTTCATTGTAACGCAGTAGCCCATGCAGCTCTGTAGACACCAGACTCTGCTGGAAAAGTGAGTTGGCCTTTAGGCTTATTACTGTATATTGCATTTACAAATATGCTTCTTATTTTGTGACTACCACTGACTTTTCTTTGAATTACTTAACGCGCTTGAGAAAAAAAAAAAACACGTATAAAAACAAATACCATTTTTCTCTTGTTTTTATAGTCATCACATAATCTCTGTTCTCAGCTGCATAAGAGGCTTGGAGAGGAGGAGGTGAATAAAAAGCACACTGTGATTAGTATCTTTCCAGTGATTAGCCGTGTAGGGAGGCATGTCAGCACAAGTCTTACCATTGGAGGACAGGCAGGCTGTTCTCTCAGCACATTCAGAAAATGGATGAGATGGATGTGCTGTCATGCCTAGCATGGTCAGTTTTAACCACTTGCCGACCGCAGTCTGACGGCGACAGAGTGGCTCGATATCGCAAACCGCCGTCATATGACGGCAGCTGCGATATCCCTCATTGTGAACGCGTGTGCGCCGCCGGAGGCGCGCTTGTGCACTCAATGTGTTCAGGGGGGCCAGGGAGCGGGTAGGGCAGACTCGATCGCTGCCGGCTACCTGCTGTGCCCCCCGCAGTGAAAGAATGGAGGTCCGTTTAAGTAAACACGGATCTCCATTCTGTTAGAGGGGGAAGGGCTGTGATCACAGGCTTCCTCTATATGGAAGCCATGATCACTCCCTTCCCCCAGTCAGCCCAGCCCCCATACAGTTAGAACACGCCCAGGGAACACAGTTAACTCATACAGCACCCCTTCCAGGTTAACCCCTTCACTGCCAATGACATTTACACAGTATTTAGTGCATTTTTATAGCACCGGTCGCTGTATAAATGCCAATGGTCCCAAAAAAGTGTCAAAATGGTCCGACATGTCCGCTGCAATATGGCAGTACTGCTAAAAATCGCAGATCCCAGCCACTACTAGTAAAAAATAAAAAAATAAATAAAAACCCCAGAAATGAATTCTCATCATCCGTAAACGTGGCAACTTTTGTGCAAATCAATCAATAAATGCTAATTGCAATTTTTTTTTACCAAAAATATGAGGAAGAATATCAATCAGCCAAAACCAATGGAAAAAAATGTTTTTTTTATATTTTTTTTGGATTTGTATTTTAGCAAACGGTAAGAAATTTGTTTTTTTTTTTTTGCAAAATTGTCTCTCTTCTTTTGTTTATAGCGGCGATCAGAAATGACGCAGAGGTGATCAAATACCACCAAAATAAAGTTCTATTTGTGGGAAAAAAAGGACGCAAATTTCGTTTAGGTACAACGTAGCACAACCTCACAATTGTCAGTTAAAGCGACGCAGTGCCGAATCGCAAAAAGTGCTCTGGTCCTAAAGGGGGAAATCCTTCCGGGGCTGAAGTGGTTAAATAGAAATGCAGGTAGGGGTGGCAGGATCACACGGTATTTCACACAAAGGAAGAACTAGAAAGAGAACAGGATACTTTTTAACATAAGTATATGGTAGAACAGCACAGATCAGGAATATGAAACAATGGGGTAACATACTCTTTTAAGTACAAAAAATATAATGCATTATTTTTCCTTTTGTGCTTCTATAGTAAAGCTGACTCGAGTTCACAATCCTGGTATATGAACCCAAAGTAGTCTAACATTTTTTTTACAGCACAAATTTCATGGCTTTTTCTTAATTTTGCTTGGCCAATTTAAATATACCTTTGCAGACTGTACAGCAGCTGTATCTCAGTACTATTTGTTGCGATTGTGGACAGTTCAAGGGTAAACATTCTGGGTTTTCTATTCTTAGCATTTTGCTGTTCTGTGGAGAAAAAAAATACAAAAAACTTTTCCTTAAATTGTATACACTCAATATCATTTGCTTTATTAAAAGGAACAGTTAAAATAAGCAATATACATATTGTTAGTAGTTTTATCCATATATGCATTTTACATACTGTATATGTACGTTATCACTGTTGCCCTACATGATCAAATGTAAATATATACAAAAAAATGTATATTGTATATATATATATATATATATATATATCACAAACACACACATACACCATTCACACTTAATCCAATTGTATGTTGTAATTTTATCTCAAAAGGTTACATTTATAGTACAGAGAAGCACCTAACTACATAGCAGCTGCTGATCCAGGGCAGAATATAGAGAACCAATGCACCCCATTCCCTGCAACGCTGCCAGGTTCCTCCCTCCCCTGCCAGCTGCTGCAGGGGATACTTACCAATCACTGACTCAGTTCATTCATAACTGAGGCATATTAAACTGCTTACTATGCTTCAGTTTGTGAATGAACTGGAGGCTCTGTACACTGCTATTTCTGTCCATTTATGTGCTGCTGAGGCTACAGAGAGGGAGGGCTGTGTCCTCAATTTTCTCTGTCACAAAGGCGAAACATCAGAGTGGCGGAACTACCGGGGTCGCAAAGGTTGCACTTGTTACCAGGTCCTGGCTTTCCGTCACTGTGGGAGGGGGGGCTGGCTGGTGGTCGGGCCCTCTTTGGTTTCTTGCACCAGGGGCCTGAAGGTTCTAGTTACACCTGTGCTCTGATCAGTGTATTCTGACAGGGTCCTGCTGTCAGAATACAATGTCCCAGCAGGAGGGTTACCTCCATCCACCTGGCTTGTGTGGATGAGTTAATCCGTTCCCTTTTTTTTTTCCTTCAGCCCACCAGCTGAACAAAAAAATTAAAAACGTCTAAACCCACGTTAAAGGCTGGTTCACATCAGGCATTCCCATGAGGTACGTTGTGGCTGCAAAATGCACTGGTGGACAGTACAAAAAGGTAATGTTTGCACTACTTTTAAAAATGCACTGCACCGTATAACATGGTATGGTGGTACCATGCACATTGGTGTCTACAAATGCACTTCTGCATTTTATTTGGGGTGCTGTTAGCAATATATTGGCACTCACATGCAAACACTGATGTTGTGGTGTGAACCGGCCCTAAGAATGGAAGGTTGTATACTAGGAATCAGCTGGGCTATATTGTTTTGCAGTGCTGTCAATCTAACAGTCTTACAGATGCTGGAAGCTGGAGGAATTGCTGCTTCAGCAGCTTATAGAAGAGGAGCTCCAGATGAACTGAGTAGTGTGATCATAATCATTAAAGAGAATGTATAGTTTGTTAGTGTATTAAAGCGGAGTTCCACCCAAAAGTGGAACTTCCGCTTTAATGGAAGGTGACCCACTGACATGCCACAATTGGCATGTCATTTTTTTTGGGGGGGACGGGGGACCCTGTTTTCACAGGGTCCCAGGTCCACTTCCTCTCCTGGTGCTGCAGAGCCGGAAGGAAGTTCACCTCTCCCCCTCCCTCCCGGCGATCTTCTGGGACACGCCACAGGTTCAAGAAGATACACAGGCCATTCACAGAGCACAGTGCGGCTCGTGCATGCGCAGTGTGCGCCCAGCTTTGAAGCCAAAGCTGGGCGCCCACACTTGTGAGGCCGGCTCCGCATGGAGGAGGGAGAGAAGAGCGAGGCTGCTGGCGGCCGCATTGCTGGAGCCTGGGACAGGTGAGTGTCCGATAATTAAAAGTCAGCAGCTATACTTTTTGTAGCTGCTGACTTTTAAAAGGGTGGAACTCCTCTATAATGTTCAACAAAAAAAAAATGTTCTTCTATGCATCGTTTTTATGAACATATGTATTTGGTGGCTGCCCTATTTCCTCACTACATACACAGACTCTGCTTTTTTCCTTTGCAGTGCTGCACAAAGGTTGTACCTTACTGCTCTCCCCAACAATGCAAGCCTTTGACTTGGCTGACTTGTTGCAAACAATGTACCCTGAGAGGTTGAGATCTTACCCTCAGTAACTAAGAAAAATTGAATCAAATTAAGAGCTCCTTCTGGTGATTAATCTACAATCCTCAATATTGCACACTAACAAGCAGTGGAGGCTCGCCCATAAGGTCTCCTGGGGCAGCGCCCCAACAAAAAAAATAAGTAAGAAATAAAAATAAAAATTAACTATAATTATTAACCAACAGCAGCACAGCTAGAGAGCAACTCCAAAGAAAAAAAAATCTTTGCAATTTCTCTCTAGCTGTGCTGCTGTTGCTAATTGCTAGAATAGATAGATTAGATAAGAAATAGAAATGTAATCTACCTAGCAACAGGGCAGCACTCCCAAATCTCATTAAAAAGCCCTATCTAGAACACAGTAAAATGAATTCTCCACCCTCATTGGCTGCTTTCCAACATTCCATTCTGAGAATAGGAGCTTTCTGGGGCGTCTGAAACGACAGACCTTAAACTGCCTAGTCCATTTGGTTTCTGCCTGGAGGGGAGCCAAGATCTTTTCTGCCTGCAGTTACACATTATGGCCAGCTGCCCAGCCAAGTCCCCCCCCTCCACAAGTCGCACTCCGACACTTAGTCTCTACCTCCAGCAGTGTTTACACTCTCCACCAGGGACCCATCCCCCTCCCACCATCCTGTACAGAGCAGAGGAGAAGGACATGAGGGATCGGTCAATGGAGGAGAGGAGAGGAAGCAGCATATTTCCTGCCTGGATGGATCATCATGGGTGACTACAGCTTGGGGGAATGAGAAGCTCAGAGGAACAATCAGATCCAAGCAGAGCTGTGTCTGCAAGGTAAGATCTCTGAGCATACATGACAGGGAGCTCCCAGCAATACACAGGCAATGATTAGTCTGTATCCATAGATACAGAACAGATAAGGCTGAACAGGTCCCTTCCAAAGCTCAGCAGTAGGATAAGAACTCTGAGCCGGCATGTAAGGCACAGAGAGTTTCTCAAGGATACACAGGCAGTAATTGATCTGCAATTAGTCTTCTGACATTGGGGGACCACAGAGCTCAGCAGCACTGCACACCCTCAGCTATTCATACTTTACTGTTGAACAGGCAGCTTCAGCCAACACAACAACAACTCCACTCCTGGTAACTTCTTCACCCTGCATTCAGTGCATTGTAGAGTCATGACTTACAATGCAGGGACCAACAAGTCACCAGGAGTGAAGTTGTTGCTGTGTTGGTTGAAGCTGCCCATTTTCATGGAGCCTTGCTCAGCCTCTGTGCACATCAACATCAAACATCAGAACAAGAGGAATGTCTAGCCCTGACAATTTCTCTACAATAACTGCTTTCCAATGAATGCAATCTTAAAGCGCCTGATTTTATAATTACATTTTGAACTTTTTTTGACAGATAATGAAGATTTATGTTAGTGAAGCTGATCAGTTCCAAAAACCGGGACATTTCTATGGCTCACCATATGTCAGGGGTTAGTGGAGGATTTCCAGCGTTCCTATTATAAAATAAGGAATTAGGATGGAGCTTGATGGCATAGCACATACATGAAAACCCACATAATACCAGTCTGTGCTGGGTTCCTGTGCAGAACTCACAGCTAATGTAGTTATTTACCTTTGGGATTTAATGGATGAATGAGCCAGCAATATTTTAGGACTGACAGTTATACTGTGCATTGAGTGGGTGGAGTCTATAAGGGGTGTGGCTTCTAAGAAGTGTGAGGGGCCAACATGGTGGGGTCTAGCGCCCCACCATCTTAAAACTTCACCAGCCACCACTGCTAACAAATAAGCATCTTATAATATGAAGGTCATATAAAAAAATGAATGGAAGGTAATATGCCAATATGTGTGCTCATTGTATTTACATGAGAAATTCCCTTTAGCAAGCCAATGAGTGTGCAGGTGCTGGGAAAAGCTGCAACAGGAAGGAGTATGCAGTGTGACAGATGTTTGTAAATTATGAGTGGCAGAACAGAATGTCACATAGCTTAGTAGACTGAACAGCTTGCATATTTGTATTTCATAAGTGTATTTAGCTATTTGGCCAGAAAATGGAAACCTTACTAAAAAAGTTTAATATTTAATGAAGCCTACTGCTCACTTCTGCTGTGATTACACGCAGAGAAAGCCAATCAGTGTGTGCATAATACCCGATGTCCTCCGCACCCCCCGATCGTTCGGCAGAGAGGACAGAATTGCGCTCTACCTATGTAAACAAGGCAGATAGCCGTTCTAACAGGAGGGAAGGGATGGAATTTGTGTCCCAGCAAAACAGGGAATACATTTCATCTCTCCACCTAGTAAAAGCACCTAACACAGTATAGTAAAACACTGGCTAGGCACACAGTTAACCTTTAGATCGTTACTGATGTTAAAGTGGTTGTAAACCCTTTACAACCACTTTAAACTACTGTAGGTACTAGAAATATCTCCGAAACCTGTACGGTTTAGGAGATATTCAATGTATCAGCATGTGCCAAGGTCATTGGCACATGCGCACTGAAGAAATGGCCCCAGGGTGCTGTTTCTTCCTTGAGTGTGCCGCATTCGTGGGAGTGACGTAATCGCGGCTCCGGTCAATCACAGCGCTGGAGGATTGGCCGGAGCCTGCAATCCCGAAACAACATACAGAAGATATGATGCTGGTCACAGGGACTGCTGCAACAGTATCGATCTAAGGTAAGTATTTCATAATGAGCTAGTATGCAATGCATACTAGCTCATTATGCCTTTGTCTTGCAGCTGTTTTTTTTTGTGCAGGCTTGACAACCACTTTAATCCCTTCCCAGCCAGTGTAATTAATGTAGTGACAGTACATATTTTTTAGCACCGATCACTGTATTAGTGTCACTGGTCACCATAAAGTGTCAAAAGTGTCATTTAGTGTCAGAATGTCTGCCGCAATATCGCAGTCCCACTATAAGTCACTGATCGCTGCCCTTACTAGTAGAAAAATAAATAAAAGTATCCCATAGTTTGTAGACACTAACTTTTGCGCAAACCAATCAATATAAGCTCATGGTATTTTTGTACTAAAAATATGTAGCAAAATACATGTTGGCTTATATTTATAAAAATGTATTTTTTCTTATAGCAGAAAGTAAAACATTTTTCTTTCCAAAATTGACAGTCTTTTTGTTTACAACGCAAAAAATAAAAAAACAGGTGATCAAATACCACCAAAAGGAAGTTCTATTTGTAGGGGGGGAAAAAAGACATGCATTTTGTTTGGGTACAGCTTTACATGACTGCACAATTGTCAGTTAAAGTAATGCAGTGTCATATAGCAAAAAATTACCTGGTCATAAAGAGGGGTAAATCTTCCGGAGGTCAAGTGGTTAATAAAGAGTAATTTCAGGTACCTGGGTAAGAATTGTTGCCAAGTACAGAGAGATACAAAAGCACAATACATTGAAAAAAAAATGCCACTCTAGTAATGTGTTCTCCTGCTCACTTTCTATACATGTAAATTTAGCCTACTGGACACAGATGGCACAACAAATCATTTTGTAGTTAATAATTAAGTAAAACATCACTATAGGCACTTGCAAAAGAATAGCTTTAGCAGGAAATGAAATTGAGTACACATGATAACCAATCACTGTTCTAGGGCTGCAATGATTAAAAGAGCCTTACTCAAAGGAAACTCGCTGTTATATTAAGGTGTTTGTCATTCTAGTAAAAGTGTATGCAAATGTATTTGCATGCTGTCATCCAAGCATATGGGTCTGCCAATTGGGATTTTCCACTGCCATTAAATAAACTAAATAAAAAAAAAACATATCTGCTTGGAAAATGAAAGTAATTTGAAATAAATGACTCCTCCATCTGTATGTCTCTGCATTAGTTTTGTGGATTTAAACGCAGATTTGAGGGCTGTATTATAACCATTTAGCAAGCAGCTTTCTTGTCTAAACTGTTTAAACATGAATATTAGATGACGGAATGACTTTATATTCCGTCTTCACGGGAAAAAAACCTTTACTTAAAGAATAGAAATGTTCTACTTGTTCTTGATGTACGTCACGTTTTTCTTTTCTTAAAAGAAGGGCTTGGGCATGAAACAAAGGCACAGAATGTATTCTCACAGGCATTTACAATGGCAATTACTTCAACAGATGCTGTGTGGGAAAGCGAAACAATAAAGTGATACACATCTAAAAAAGCATTGTATTAATAATCTCTACCAGCAGCATTGTGCTACACTAGTCTTTTTTGTTTTTTTTACCAATTTACTCAACAGTTATTTTATACAGTATAGAATATGAAAAGTGTGACAGTTTATTAATGTCCCGATTGCGCAGTGCCCTATTTCTTCCTAATAAACTCCATTCATTACTTTACTATGCTGTACTGCCAAATCATGTAGGTAGAAAAAACATAGCAACTGTCAATCATATACACAGAACAGAGGAAGAAAAATTCATATATGTGCTAGAGATGCAGATTGATGAAAGTTTTGGATCTTGCAACCCCCATTTCACCATAGGCAGTCATCCCTTACAGACATGTGTGGAATCTTCCACATCATACAAACATATTCCCCTGCACTGTGCAACTATAGTTATTGTTATAGACCTAGCTGCACAGTTCCTTATTATGGTCTTACCTAGCACAAGGTCACCGCACATGCAAAGCATTGCCCTGCCATAAGCACATAAAATCCTATGGAATGGACACTGACTAGTGCACCTTCCTTGTTCAGACTCATGAGCATGTCAAATTCAGAAGAAACTGCTCACATTTGAGATCAGCTTAAAATCAGTTTGAGAAGCATTTACTTTGATTTAAATGGAAATAAAAAATAAAAAAGCATTTTGTTGTGAAATAATGCTTCATAGGCTGATGTCAGAAGCAAAAAAACCAATATACTACATATATTTCATATTTATCTAGGTAAAAGTTTTTAGAATATCTTTATTCTCCTTTTGATCCAACATTTGGTGCTTTAGCCTCTTTTCTCCCACCCCTTTGCTCTATTGCAAAAAGGCTGAAAACAAAGCTCAATAGCTCATTGTGAAATGTAAAGGAAATCTATAGTCACAGCATATACTTTCATTTTATAACATCAGCATTACAAACAATAGTCAGTTTTAAATATCCAATATAAACAAGAGAGTACCACTAGTGATGGGACTTTAAAGGCACTGACACAGTAAATTATATCAAAAATATCAAAAATGTATTGGTACATAAACTAGAGGACAAAACATAATTAAAATATATGGCATTAAAGTAGAGCTAATCACACATGGATCATGGATGATACTAATTTATTACAGGACCACCTCAGTCCAAATCCAGGACTGAAGTCCCATCACTAGGGGTACTCTCTTGTTTGTGTTTGCAATAGGGATGCGGCACTATCTGTGACTCTCGCCACTCATTTTGTTCTCCTAAATATCCAATATAAGCTTATCTAAACAATTTGCTTTTATCTTGCGAGTTTTTCAACAAAAATATGGAAACCACAAAAAGGTATGCCCATGCAGGGACCAGTGTGTCAGTAAAAACATATGCACATTTGTAGGACAGAATCAAATAGACATAACAACTTTGTCTAGCAAATCGGCTGATGTTACTATTTACGAAAAAACAAAGCCAAAAAAAAAAAAAATGGTGGGAGCTCCTGGAAAGTGCAAGGGGAGCAGCGCAGGGGGTAGGATAAAAGAACAAATGTATGAAGACTTATGAAAACTAAAGAGAAAAACAGAGGGAAAGGCGGGGGGGGGGGGGAGGGGGGTGCAGGATGGTATTTTACATTTTGACCATAGATACAGTTTAAACACACGAGTGGAAAAGTTAGAGCAATTTTTCTTCCCTTATCTAACAGCTTAGTTCAACATTTCAGTGAAAGACAGCTAATTCCAAAGAAAGTATATATGCACATAATACATTGAAGCACACACACATATACTGTATACATACATATACACTTTGAGGCACTTGGTTTCCTCCCACACTCCAAAGAAATGCTGGTAGGTTAATTGGATCCTGTCTAAACTGACCCTAGTATGTGGATGTATGAATGTGAGTTAGGGGCCTTAGATTGTAAGCTCCTTGAGAATTGAGACTGGTGTAAATGTGTAATATGTAATGTGCTGCATAAATTGATGGTGTTATTTCTGTAATAAATAATAAATAAAAATAATTGTGTGTCATGGTGAAGGGCTCCAGGTTTGGTGACTGATATGG
>BLSH010555297.1:880250-898458 GCA_018402905.1 Glandirana rugosa | reverse complement strand
AGTGGGGGGGTCGTGTGGGTGAATACGGAGATTAGTGGGGGGGTCGTGTGGGTGAATACGGAGATTAGTGGGGGGGGGTCGTGTGGGTGAATACGGAGATTAGTGGGGGGGGACGTGTGGGTGAATACGGAGATTAGTGGGGGGTCGTGTGGGTGGTGTGCTGGGGGGGTGATTAGAGGCATAAGTGGGTGTGCTGGGGGGGTGATTAGAGGCACAAGTGACTTGCGACCGGGCTCCGAGGAAAGGGCCCTGCATGGTTTCTTGCATCGGGGCCCTGAGGGTTCTAGTTACGCCACTGCTTATGGCCACATCTTATCAGATAGGCAGACCTTCATTTTAGTCTCAGCTGTGCACAGGCCTCTGTACTGTATACATAGGTGTGTGAAGTCTATTGTATTAGGATGTGCACCTCAAAGCTCAAACACATATGTGTATACTGTATATACTGACAGTGTCAGTAGACCAGTGGATGGTGTCAGTAGGACAGTGGATGGCGTCAGTAGTTTTTATTTGTATTATTTAATATTTTTTACAATTTTATTTTTGGATCCAATTTTTTTAGGAGCCCCGTTAGGGTGCTTTGGTGAGAAATTAGGGGTTTAAACAGGGGGAATCTGCACCACACAGGGTGATTAGGGTGTCCCCAGGCACACCTTGTGCGCACACCTATGACTGTATATGTGCACTGACTGATGCTCATGGCTCTTTCTATTGCTCTCTCTGTTTGGGGAGCCTGCTTCTGGGTGAAAGGCTGAGTGCTGACAGAACACTAATAAGGTAGAAGTAGGGGGTACCCCATTAGTCAGCAGCTGACCTGAGTTTAGTTAGTTTCTTGAAGAAGAAGATGTTCTGTTAGTTTTATGCTATGGACTTGCTATACAAAGCACTCTTGCATTCAAAAGGGCCACTAGAACTCTGGTAGCATTTTCTGACAGTGGGTGCCTTAGCCAACTAGAAGCCCCTCCCTGTCAAGCCTATATTGAGTTTCTACAACCAAATTATGGTGTGATGAGAATATATGATGTTACAGGAGGAGATCATTACACAACATAAAGATTGTGTAAGGCTCACCGGCTGAACCCAGAAGAGCCAGCAAAATTAAACTACATAGTACAAAATAACCATCTCTTTTCCAAAATAGAAAAAAAAAAAAAAAACACTGAAAAGATATAAAATACACGTCCAAGCACCTAGACTTGTACTTTTGTCATACAATTAATGTAATGTGCCCCTGACCAATGTGATTTGAATTACCAGGAGCTACAAACCTTCTTTGTGGATGCACACAACCTTCTAAGTGACTTGCATGAACCAAATCAGTAGTCAGATTATGCAAGGGTAAACATGTGGGTGATATATGCTGTATATAAACATCTTAAGTGCTTGCTTGAAAAATCTCTGCCGCCAGTAAAGGAGGGTGTGCTTTTTCGTCATAGAAAATTGAACTATCCTTTCACTGCATGAGTGCTTTGCAATTATACTTACATGAAATGCCTTTATAGATAACATAAAACATGTTAAAAAACATTTTTGCAGATGAAATATATTGAAATTACAAAATACCCATTAACTGTCTCATAGAAAGGATGGGCCTATTGCCTTTAGAGCACAATGGAGCAGCAGCTTACCCTGCATTCAAAGAGCATACACACTCCAGAAGTAGAATAGGCGGTTTGCTTTTCTCCTTCAAAATACAGCTGGCCTTGGTATACACATGCAGCTAAGAAAAAAGGAAGAGAACAAAGAGGTATGGTATTATTCAGAAAGTCAATCACTTTTTTATACTGCATACATATGAACAGTAGCGTCAACAGTACATCTTTAAATGTTAGCTATATACTGATATTTAAAAGCTGAACTCCTTGTAGATATAAAAAAAAAAACACACACACACATTGTTACAGCTCTGTAACCATTAAATAATATTTTTTTTATTTAAAAAATGCAAGTAGTGTAAGTACTACAAGTTACCAGCCCCCCTTGCATTATTCCTGTACAGCAGGGCCGGAGTGAGAGAGGAAGAAACAGTGCAAAGAGCCAATCCATTTATGTGCTCACAGGAAGCAGGTTGACAGGGAGAAAAAGCAAAAGCAGAGTGACAAAGCTCATCGCTGTGCTGCTTCTCCCTTCACTGTTCAGTCACAGGCTGGGTCAATCCAGGACAACCTGGGCTCAATTCAATGATGCTGGCCATCAGACTGGGGAAATCTAGTGACAGAAAAAAGTAATGACAGGGAAATCTCAAACAAAAGTGCTTTTTTTATCTTTTAAAATGTGTTCTTAATTTTAAGGCCTCATACACACGGACGTTTCTAAAAAAATAAACAAAACGTCGGGCCCGACGTCAAGGAAAAAAAGTCGGCGTCTTTCGGGGGTTATGCATTGGCGTTTTTGAGCGTTAGTGAGCGTCGGTGTCAATAGGCGTTTTTTAAAAAAAAATCATCCCTCTGCTATTTTTCAACCTAAAAACGTCGGCGTCAAAAAACGCCGGAAAACGCCAGTATAATAATAGGTGGCATATGGTGGCATATGTTGGCGTTTCTTGGCATATTGTGGCGTCGGCGTCAAAAAACGTCAAAATGTTACAGCCTCAGAACGCAATGGCCATGGGTTCTACTTTCTGCTCACTAACGCCGACGCCACCTACAGCTCAGAAACGCCGACGTTTTTATGGGGCCATTGACTAACATGGAGAGCTGCAAAAAACGCCAGAAAACGCCGGCGTCAAAAAACGTCCATGTGTATGAGGCCTTAATGTGTTATTCATGAATGGAGTTCTGCTTTAAATTGTAGTGAATGTGAACTTAAAGTGGTTGTCAACCCTTGACAACCACTTTAACCTACATGTAAGCCTATAATAAGGCTTACCTGTAGGTTTCCTGCATATCTCCCAAACCTGCACGGTTTAGGAGATATACAGTGTACTGTGATGTGCCCACTTCATCGGGCCGCTCCTTCGGTGAGATCGTGCCACGATTGGCGGCTCCTGTGTGCATGCGCGGGAGTGACATCGTGCGACTCCGGCCAGTCACAGAGCCGGAGATCGCAGCCCCTGAAGGAAGAGGGGCAGAAGATGGATGCAGCCTGGAGCGGGGACATCGCGGGCTTCCAATGCAGGTAAGTGCCACATAATAGGCTGATATGTGATGCATACTAGCCCATTATGCTTTTACATTGCATTAGGGTTTACTTCCTCTTTAAAGTGTTACTAAGCCCACAACAGCAAAATTAGTCCGTATATGCAGCATAGCATGCTTTTTATAGTCACTGTGGATCCTGTATGCATAGATCTTCCCTCCCTGCACTGTCTATCTGGGAAAGACCAGCTAACACAGGCAGGGTTGCCAACCTGCACATGCTCAGTTGTGTCTTTTATGCTGGAGAGAATATTTACTTGTTCTCAGAGCTAGCCAGGTCACATGACAGTGATATCACACATGTGGGCATGTGTACAGGTTGTAGTGGAAATCTCCTGCTACCTGGACTCTCAGAACTGGAGAAACTCCACAGGTTATCATGTAACAGTGGTATACAGATCATCCAAAAAGTTATATAGTGGCAGTATTTTAATGTAAAAAGAAGATTTATAAGCTGTGGGAACTGTGGAAGGGGGGGGGGGGGGGAGTCAGATGAACTATTATCATATTACTTGGTTTAGTAACACTTTAAGGATGGGTTTACAGGTGGTCCCCTAGTTACAAACATCCGACTTATGAACAACTCCTACTTACAAACGGAGGGAGACAACAGGAAGTGAGAGAAAATCTGCCCCTAGGAAGGGAAATTCACTCCTGTAAGAGTTATTATGGGAAAAAGGTGTCTCCACTGATGTTTTATCACCAAGGTTTGTTTCCACAACAACCCAAAATTTTCAAAATCCAATTATCATTTGGACACGAAGTGAGGTGAAATCTTCTGAACAGAAACATAGACAGAAAAACAAACATTACAGGGGTGTTACCCCTTCCCTATGCTATCCAAAAAGCTTAAAAATTGTTTCTTTGGCTGAAGCTACACTTAAAAAATATACCTGTTCCGACTTACAAACAAATTCAACTTAAGAACAAACCTACAGACCCTATCTTGTTTGTAACCCGGGGACCGCCTGTATATAGAATATTTAATAAAAATAATACATTGAAAATGTATTCACACATAGCTAACTAAACTGAGGCCAAAAACAAATCCTGTCTGGTTTCACCAGTACAGCATGCCACTTTTGAGAAAAAGTAAAACAAAGTCCTGAGCATCTAATACAGGGTTTCTCAATCAGGGTTCCTCCAGAGGTTGCTAGGGATTCCTTGAGCAATGGTCAATTTCTACCTCTCAGATAAATTCCCAATGACACCATTGATCTTTTTAGCTATCTGTAAGGGGGTAATTCTTTCCAATGACCACAAGTGTAAGGAGCATTCTTCCCATTGACCATCACACGTATGTATCATGAGTTGTAGATCTTTCATACTTAGCAGGGGTTCCCCGAGACCGGAGAATTATTTCAAGGGTTCCTCTGTGTTGAAAAGGTTGAGAAAGGCTGATCTAATATGCCAATATCATTTCACATCTTATACAACTGCATCATTTGGCAGCTACGTAATTCCATCTTTTACTGCATTTTATCATTTTAATAATGAATAAAAATCCAGTAAAGAGCTTTTGTTTCTGTACTCACATACAGACCTACAGGCAAACAATTCTTCTTACCACTAGAGAGGTCCTCAAATCACTGAGCAGACAATACACAACAAAGAAAAAAAGAAGAAAGAAGGAAACCCAAGTCAGCAGTCTATGCTGCAATTGTGTCCTTCTGGAGCTGTAATGTTTACTATATAGCATGTTGCATTCTTTTATTAGGCACTCTAGTGCCTCATCTATAGGCAGCAGAGTCAGAGAGGTTTTCACATAATAAAGTGGAATTGCCTTAATCAAAAACACCCATGTATAAGACGCCTTAAACACCTGCATCCCTAAAAGCCAATCAGTTGTCTGTCGCAGGATAGTTTCCATTTAGTCCCTTTAAAAACAGTACTTTTTTAAAAAAATAAGTCCACAAATTGGTAAAGCGGTCCTAAAAGACTAATAACACTTTACAGATGCCAATATCTCAGATTAAGGTGGGGTTCTCTGTCACATACAGTCAGATCAGGTAATCGGTTTTGTTACACAAGTCACTACAGAATCCTTCCAACTCTGGTTTGTGAGATTTGGATGATAAGCAAAGGTGACAGCATAGAATGAACATGTCTCCATTATGTGAATGTGTCTACTTCAAGGTCATTTAAGACTACCTGGCTGTGCCACAGCACTACTGGAACAATGTGGACAGATATGACAAAAGTTCAAATGTTTAACTGTACAGAGTACATGGTATGAAGAAAACAAACACCAAAACTTCAATCTGTAGTGTGTAATTAAAATCAAAAATAAGAATTACGTACTGTAAATGCTTTAGGTTTTAACCAGGTTTCTTTAAACTTCTGTGTACATTTAATCCCCATGAATACCTTAGAATCATTGCAGAGAGTCCAATCTGCATCTTTATAACCTTGATGCCTGTGTCTACAATTCATTCTGCTCTCTTATTACCTCCCTTTGTAGCCACCCATTCAGTTACACTGAAAGCAGAGAGTAAGGCCCCTTTCACACTGAGGTGCTTTCCTAGCATTTTTGTGCTAAAAATAGCGCTTCCAAAATGCTTCTAAAACGCTGCCCATTAATTCCAATGTACCTATTCACACTGGGGCGTCACGCTGGTGCCGCATTTAAAAAAGTCCTGCAAGCATGATTTTTTGTGCTTATTCTGAGTGCTAAAAATAGCGCATTAAAAACGCCCATATACATTGAAATGAATGTAAAGCGCTTTAAAAGCGCATTAAAAGCGCATTAAAAGCGCGTTAAAAGCACCAGCAAAACGCCCAGAGGCTGTGGAAAGGTCAAAATTCCAGGAAGTAAACAGGATGTGATGTAGGAGAATGTGCTATTTATTTAATGCTAGCGCTTCAAAAGCGCTTGAAAAACGCCTGGGCCTAATTATAGCGCTAACGCAGGAAAAACGCAGCAAGAACGCGGTAATAACGCTTGATGTTTTGCGCGTGTTTTTCAAACGCCTCAGTGTGAAAGTAGCCTAAGTGATGGCAAACGATGAACCTGAGAGGAAGGACACATCCTGGCATCCTTAAAGACAAGCATGGCGCTCCTTGCTGGCCACTGGATGGTACAGAATTTAACTCTGCTGATCAGTTGCTTTATTACTGTTCCAGAAGCAGCCCTGGTAGAATGTACTGTAATCAAGCAACTGATGGGGAGACTGCATAGGTAACGTCAATACCATTCAGCAGCCAGCTCCCTCTCTGGAACATGCACATCTAAAGAACATCCAGGGATGTGTTTTTACTTAGTAGATGCAGCTACAGGGATGGACTGAAGATATGCACTTGTTATCAAAGTAAGAAAAAATATTTTAACACTATTAGTATAGCGTTTCGAATCAGTAAATAAATGCAACTGGCGTTGGTATCTTCTCCCTGGCTCCTTCCAGCTGCCAGTCTTCAGCAATCTTCTTTGGTAGGTGGGAGATGACGTAACTCCTGTATAGGAGCAGGAGCCAGTCATTCCAGCTTACAGGTGCTCTGTCAGTGATGTAAACTGAGCTATGTATGCAGGCAGGTGTATTTTTTTACAGAAAAGACACTGCAGGCCTCTTCTGCGATAAATAGCCTGCCTGCTCATATTTTTTTATGTTGCCTCAAGTTCCACTTTAATGTAATAAATGTGACTTTAGGACTCCTTTAACTCCAAGACTTGGAGTACAGTTGTGTGGTGTTGGTTTAATTCCTCTGGCCACCACTGATTGCATTGGAGTATAGAGGTCAGCGAACCCGAACTGTAAAGTTCAGGTCCGTACCGAACTTTGGGGTGTCCCGGACCCGAACATTTGAAAAAAGTTCGGGTTCGGGGATTTTATCCCGCCTGTTGAATAGCTGCAGGGCAGCCAATCAACAAGCGTTTCACTGGTTTGCCCTTAGAAGCCATCACAGCCATGCCTACTAATGGCATGGCTGTGATTGGCCAGTGCATCATGTGACTCAGCCTCTGTATAAGCTGGAGTCACGTAGTGCTGCATGTCACATGCTCTCAGGTTAGTGTAGGGAGAGGATGCTGCCTGCGCTGTGAGGGACAGATTGCAGATATAATAACATCTCACCCTGCATTACAGAACGATCTGATTCTGGACTAGGTAGAGATTACTACTACTACTGCTTTGAGGGACAGATTGCAGATCTCATCCTGTATTACAGAACAATCTGATTCTGGACTAGGTAGAGATTACTACTACTACTGCTTTGAGGGACAGATTGCAGATCTCATCCTGCATTACAAAACAATCTGATTCTGGACTAGGTAGAGATTACTACTCCTGCTTTTAGGGACAGATTGCAGATCTAATAACATCTCATCCTGCATTACAGAATGATCTGATACTGGACTAGGTAGAGTCTACTGCTTTGAGGGACAGATTATTGTTCTAAAATCATCTCCTAGTTCTATAGGGTCAGGTTCCTGCTGTTGCTGTAAGGGACAGATTATTGTTCTAAAATCATTGCCTACTGCTATAGGTTCAGGTTCCTGCTGTTGCTGTAAGGGACAGATTATTGTTCTAAAATCATTGCCTACTGGTATAGGGTCAGGTTCCTGCTGTTGCTGTAAGGGACAGATTGTTGTTCTATAATCATCTCCTAGTTCTATAGGGAGAGGTTCCTGCTGGTGCTGTAAGGGACAGATTATTGTTCTAAAATCATCTCCTAGTTCTATAGGGAGAGGTTCCTGCTGGTGCTGTAAGGGACAGATTATTGTTCTAAAATCGTCTCCTAGTTCTATAGTGAGAGGTTCCTGCTGCTCCTGTAAGGGACAGATTATTGTTCTAAAATCATCGCCTACTGCTATAGGGTCAGGTTTCAGCTGTTGCTGTAAGGGACAGATTATTGTTCTAAAATCATCGCCTACTGCTATAGTGTCAGATTCCTGCTGTTGCTTTAAGGGACAGATTATTGTTCTAAAATCATCGCCTACTGCTATAGGGAGAGGTTCCTGCTGGTGCTGTAAGGGACAGATTATTGTTCTAAAATTGTGCAGAATAGACATTTAGACCGGCCTCACACAGCCATTGGTATAGTTGTTTTTTTTGAATAAGCCTCAATATTTTGGGGGCTACCCCAATTAGAAAGAAAAAGCAAACAAACAACAAAAAGTGTTGGCTACCTCCTCCTCCTCCTCTTCCACCACCGCCACTTCCACCTACACTGCCACAGTCATGGCCTAGTCAACCTCTAGGCTTCTACTCCACATCCACCCCCCTTCCCATTTTTATTTTTTTATTTGATTTTAAGTTATTTTCCCTATCCCCATTTTTTGTAGGGCACTTGTCCTACTCTTACCCCCATTTTACTTCCTTTTGCAGCCCTCTAGCACTATCCAGGACTTTTTAAAGCCATTTTTGAGCCGAAAAGTTTGGGTCCCCATTGACTTCAATGGGGTTCGGGGGCCGGGGTGAAGTTCGGTACC
The DNA here is from genome assembly GCA_018402905.1 of Glandirana rugosa. NCBI lineage: Eukaryota > Metazoa > Chordata > Amphibia > Anura > Ranidae > Glandirana > Glandirana rugosa. The sequence continues at coordinate 889,896 of BLSH010555297.1, read as the reverse complement.
GAACCCGGACTTTTTCGCGAAGTTCGGCCGAACCCGCCTAACCCGAACATCCAGGTGTCCGCTCAACTCTATTGGAGTACTATTGTATTTCAATAAAATTGCACAGCAGTAGGTCTGCCTGATAAAAATATTTTTTAAAAAAAGTTTGGAGATACAACAGTTTAATTGTGTGACTGTGGCAAATGAGGTTTAATGTAAAGTTATGCACTTGGGGGCTAAGAATATGCATGTATTGTACATAATAGGGGGAGTACAACTAGGGGAATCCATAGTAGAGAAGGATCTGGGGGTTTTGGTAGATCATAAGCTTAATAATGGCATGCAATGCCAAGCTGCAGTTTCCAAAGCAAGCAAAATTGTTTCTTGTATTAAGAGAGGTATGGACTCCAGAGATAGAGACATAATATTGCCCCTGTACAAATCATTAGTAAGACCTCATCTGGAATATGCAATTCAGTTTTGGGCACCAGTTCTCAAAAAGGATATCAAGGAACTGGAGAAAGTGCTGAGAAGAGCAACCAAACTGATAAGAGGCATGGAGGGGCTCAGCTATGAGGAAAGATTAGAGGAACTGAATTTATTCTCTCTTGAGAAGAGGAGATTAAGGGGGGGATATGATCAACATGTACAAATACATAAGAGGTCCATATAGTGATCTTGGTGTTGAGTTATACACTTTAAGGACATCACAGAGGACAATGGGAAAAAATATTTCCAAATATTGAAAGGTTTCTTCACAGTTAGAGCTGTGAAAATGTGGGATAGACTCCCTCCAAAGGTGGTTCTGGCCAGCTCAGAAGATTGCTTTAAAAAAGGCCTGGATTCTTTCCTTAATGTACATAACATAACTGGCTACTAACATTTATAGGTAAAGTTGATCCAGGGAAAATCCAATTGCCTCTCGGGGGATCAGGAAGGATTTTTTTACCCCACTATAGCAAATTGGATCATGCTTTGCTGGGGTTTTTTGCCTTCCTCTGGATCAACTGTGGGTGAAGGGTTGTGTATATTAGATTGTATGGTTATATATATTTTTTTTCTTTTTTTTTTTGGTTGAACTAGATGGACTTGTGTCTTTTTTCAACCTAACTATGTAACTATGTAACAGCGATCAAGAACAAGTAAATTATCAACAATGGTTTAAGAGAAAAAAAAGATTTGGTTGTAAAAAAACAGCCAAACCAGAGCCTCATTAAAGTGGTTGTTAAGCCACTTTATACCGTTTGGTATGTTTAATAATCCTTTGTGCCCCTGTGTCTGTGTTTTATAAAAATAAACTGTTCTTTGCCTTATCTCAGAGTTACGTTCACGTGACCCGCCATCTAACAGATGCAGTGGGCGGGGCTGAAAACCCCCGCTGACATCATTCGGGAGGAGAGGAGCATAGGAAGAGAGTGACAGCAGGTCACGTGAGCACCGAGAGAATGGTATAAAACATTTAAAGTAACTTTTGCAGCAGGAGGGCAGGGGGCAGGCACTGACACAGGAGCAGACAGGCAGGGAGGGGAGGGGTGAGGAGGACAGAGGAGACACAAGAGAGCTGCAGATAGCGTTGGTTGATGGGGGCACATAAACTGACCATGGTGTCATGGCTCAGCGGCCATGATATACCGTGGTCAGTTTACAAGGGGGAGGGCAGAAACTGGCAGGATCAGCCAGGTTTTTTAGGTGATAGAAGGGACCACATTTCACAGCACAAGCACTGTGCTGTATAACATGCTTTAAAGGAACAGGATCAATATAGTTTGTTTTTTTAGGTTAACAAATGCTTTAATATGCTGTAACATTAGCTGAAGTGGACTGTTCAAGAGACCGCATAAAAATAACCCCTAATCATATTAATTTGATCAGCAGTTACAGAAAGCATATGCTTGATCTTACTGCCAATGAATGATGTTCCACTATTTATTATTATTACAGTTTACATGCTTTGCTTAATAGTTTACTTTTTTTTTTTAATATGGCATGTATGGTTATGCAAAAAAAGTTTGTTTTAAATATGATTGTCTATTAAGGCAGCCCATATACAGTGCAAATCTCTTTCCTGCAGCCACGGGTTGCAGGAAAGAAATTTCCACAATTCCTCCATCAACACAGACAGTGCTGACAGGGAAATCCCTCAATTATATGCTCCTGACAGGGAGCAAGCTGGGGAAGCCACCCCCGCTGGGAGAAGACTGATTATTATCAAACGATCAACTTGGTACATTCAGCCTGCCCAACTGGCCGAGATTCAAACTGTTTATGGCCAGCCTAAGTAGGAATAAAGGGTTAGGGGCAAACCGCAACCTGCAGATCTCAGGTCTACACAGCAGGTCTCTAAAAGAAAGCCCAACTGGAGTAGCAGCTGGATGATACGGTTTATACATATATATATAATGGCTGAACGCAATTAATATGCACTGTTCAAGTATTTAATTGAATATATAATATATTTCATACATATGCTGAGGATTTGTGCAAGGGTGTTTTATCTTGTGTTTATGTATTATGTGCTGCCCGCCTCTCTCCTCCCCCTCTTGCCTGCCTCCTCCCCTGGTAGTACTTTTGCCGATGGGTGGCTACTCAGACACCCTTACACTGTGGGGATGATGTCAGCTCAATTCCCCACCCCCCGTGCTGTCTCTCTTAGCATGAGAGGACCTGGTGTCTATGGAGCCGCCGCCCATTCTTGGGGGGCTCCATCCGTGGCCTACATGTCTGGTGTGGGCACCTGCACCGGAAGTGAGGTCAGGAGTCTGCACTGGCCTCGTCACTTCCAGTGGGACAGGATAAACCATGAGGGTGGGGGAGTCCCAGTGTTGGCCTCTGAGCGGCGGTATAGGCATGGGGTTGCAGGCAGGATGGTTCCATCTGTCAGGTGGGTAATGTGTGTGCCTCGGTCTACCTCTGCGTCATCATTTCTGGCTGGGTTGGTTCATCCTGCGCCCTGCCCATGGCGCCTTGGATGGACCACAACCACTGCATGATGACACTAGGCATGGCGGGTGCTCATATAGGCCATGATATATGCTGCATATCGTGCTATTCTTGGTCCACCCTGTGACGTTTATACATTGCAAGGGATGGACTTCTGACAGTGTAATACACGCTGCAATAGGATACACGCTGCAATGTGACACACTATGTTAGACTATTCTAGCCTTACTATATATTATATACACTATATATATCTGTCCTTAGGTAGCTGGTTCACCCTCCCCCCATGTCGGACGGGGGCTTGCGGTTGTGGCGCCCTGGTCACATGTCCATCTCCAGTTACCTGGGGACAGCACTTTACCATCTAACCTCCTCTTGGCTGTCCTGGTCCAGTATCCACCCATGCAGGACAGGTGACTCTGGCATCCCTGTCTCTAAGTGCTCTAGGTGTGTGGCGGCGGTGACTGGGAGGGGATTGAGGCGAGCATTTTGAAAAATTTCTACTTTTGTGGTGAGCATGCTGATATATTCCTATCTGGTATTGTGAAATGTATACATGTATAATGTGACTAACAGTAACTGTTGTCTGTACTAGAGTACCAAGCAACTGGGATCACCCTGGACAAAGCAGGAAAGCTGCGAAACGTTGGTGCTGAATGTTTCCCATACTGTACTCACGATGATATGTATAATGTGTATTCTGTATCTTGTCTAAATGGTAGTTTGTTATACCAAATTAATTTTACCTTATACAAAATAAAAGACTGGAATTTGAATGCAAGTATTCTGATATCTCTCACTACCAGAGTATGTCCTAGAAAATCCCTATTTTTGTGTCTTTAGGCTATGAACCCTGACAGTCGACCTAGACAGTGTTATTCTTTAGATTTTTCCCAGGGAGGGGGACAGTACTTCACCATTTTAATGTTGGTTTATGTTATTTTTGCTTTATATAAATGGTTTATGCCTTACCTTGATAAATTTATTTAAAAAAATGCCTATTGCAAGGTAACTTAGCCCTGGGTCACAATGCTGCATGTTGCATGACAAGCCGAAACACATTTATTTCAATGAGTGCTGTTTTAATCAATGCGACTCAAGTCACACCAACAAAAGAAAGGTTCCTGTACTACTTTTTTACGACTTTGGTGCTACTTGAGTGCCATTGACTGCGATGTTACATCACAAATTTGCAAGCAAGTGGCAAGAAATTGCAAGAAAGTTGCATGACTTTGGGGGTCGCAGCAGTGTGAACCAAGCCTAAAGGTATGCAATTTGAGGACTAAAAGGCCCTCATAAATGCCTGGATTTTAGCAGATTCCTAATCAGCAGAAGTTCAAGTGGTAGGTGGCCCTGCAAATCAATTTTAAAATCAACTTTTGTCTCATCGCCTAGAAACTTATGGGAAAAACAGGGACTGCATCCTATCAATTGCAGTTACTGTAAGGTAGCTGTGGCTGGTGAAAGGTGCCACAGCTGCCTAACAGAGTCTGAATACAATAGCAGGCAGTAGAGCCCGCTGTTGGCATGGATGGAGGGATTTGATCAATCACCCATGGAGCTGTGTATGAAAGCTCTTTAGCCTTTAACACTTTTCTATTTTCATAATTTGAGGAGACTAACCCTGTGATCAAGCATAGACTTAAAGCCGTAAAAAAAACACAAATGATACTGCATGTGCTTAAGGGGCTGGCTTTTTTATGCTCACAGTAAAATTATTTTTTCTGCATACATTGAAAGACACATGGAAGATCTTTACACCTGTCTTATAGGATTATGATGTCACCTTCAGGAGTAGGACACTCTGGAGGATGTTGTCTGCCTGGGGGGAGAAACTGAAGATGCAACAAGTTACTCTGCCATATGTCCCCTCCTATGAGATATATCACAGGTAGAGTTGAGCGAATACCTGGACCTTCGGTTTCTGCGGGTTCGGCCGATCTTTCCGGAAACGTTCGGGTTCGGTACCGAACGTCATCCGAACTTTACCCCGGACCCTGAACCCCATTGAATTCAATTGGGACCTGAACTTTTCGGCACAAAAATGACTGTAAAAAAGTCCTGGAAAGTGCTAGAGGGCTACAAAAGGAAGAAAAATGGGAGATGTGATGTTATTAGATCTGCAATCTGTCCCTTAAGATCATTCTGTAATGCAGGATGAGAGATCGTTCTGTAATCAGATCGTTCTTTAATGCAGGATGAGAGATCGTTCTGTAATCAGATCGTTCTGTAATGCAGGATGAGAGATCGTTCTGTAATCAGATCTTTCTGTAATGTAGGATGAGATGTTATAGATCTACAATCTGTCCCTCAAAGCAGTAGTAGTAATCTCTACCTAGTTATTATCACTGCAATCTGTCCCTCACAATCTGTCCCTCACAGCGCCGGCAGCATCCTCTCCCTACACTAACCTAAGAGCATGTGACATGCAGCACTGTAACTCCAGCCTCATATAGAGGCTGGGTCAAATGATGCACTGGCCAATCACAGCCGTGCCATTAGTAGGCATGGCTGTGATGGCTTCTAGGGAAAACCAGTGAAATGCTTGTTGATTGGCTGCCCTGCAGCTATTCAACATGCGTGATAAAATACCAGAACCCGAACCCGGACTTTTTCTCAAACGTGTGGATCTGGGTTGGATCACGGACACCCGAAAGTTTGGTACGGACCCAAACGTTACAGTCTGGGTTCACTCAACTCTAATCACAGGCTTACAGGCTTCCACAAACCAGAATAGGGTTGTTGCAGCTGAACCCGCACAAAGAAAAGATCTTCATGCATTGGTTGGCCACCTCCTAAGCTGAGGTTTTGTTTTTTGTGCTTAAAAGGTAGAGCTATTACCCAAGAGTAAAGAACAAAACATCTGTTCTTTCCTTAAATGAGCACAAAAGAAATCTGTATTTATTTTCTTTGCAAACTGCTATAGGACATGCACTTTCAGGTTAACTATACTATAGGTAGAGGTACTACAGATAGATATCAAAGCATTTGTAATATCTATGTTTAAGATTCAAATTATCTTCTTCTTAATAATACCAGACCTTACACTCAATAGTTGGTCGTCTATGCTCCTATTCAGCCACCACTTGGCAAGTTGCATCAGTTGTAGCCACTGCCTGGTTAGCTGTACCCTATCAAGCCACTGTTCCTTGAGCGGTGACACAGTGTCATATGCAGTCACCATTTGGTGAACTGTGCCCTATCAAGAAACAGATTGTTGGAATGTGTCCTATCCAGTCACCATTTGGTGAGCTTTGTGATATCCAGCTACCGTTTGATGGGCCTTGTCTTATCCTTAGGAATCCCTAAACCAAGAGAATTTATTGACTGCTGAGAAGCCTAGGTTTATTTACCGTATGTCCAACCAATAAACCAATATCCCCCCCCCCAAAAAAAAAAAAATAAATAAATAGGCTGATTGAATCAGAACTTCATTGCATCTGAGCACCAAACATGCCATTTAATTCATTTAATATTCAAAGCAAACTCCATCCATGTCTCCATGCTTTTGCTGAGAAATCACTTTGAAAAACAACCTAGTATTTCTGGCCTTGACCATCTTGAGTAAGAGCAAATTATTCCTGTACCTTTTACTTCCTGGAATCAATCTGCCCTTAGCTCAGGCATGCATCTTAGCTAAGCAAACCCTTCCTTCACTCCTGAATGCTACTGGGATGTATAACATCATTTGCCAAGGCCTGGGAACCAGAAAGTAACTCGATACTTGTTAAAAAAAGAAGTTTAAAACAAGTAAATAGGATATCATATCCATTTACAAATTCTAGCACCATAAGAATTAAAAATAGTCAATGCTGACAGAGAGAGTGTAGTCCCTCTAAGTTGGAAAACAGGGAAAAGCCACAGCTGTTTTTAACTTTGCCAAAGTAATCACTTTTGAATGTCCCAAATAACCAATAACAATCAGTTATAATGTGAGCATCCATAAAACAAACTCCTAGACTAAGAGACCTTCCCTTACCATCAGTGCCAAACCAGCATTAGACTGATCCCAGAATATAACTTGAGGGCACTGCCCATTAAAACAACAGCACAATGTGTGGGTGAGCAACTCTTGTGACAGTTGAATCTCCTCAGATTAGATCATACGCTGTGCCCTAGCATAGCGTTCTTCTAGGACAGGGATATGCAATTAGCGGACATCCAAATGTTGCAGAACTACAAGTCCCATGAAGCATAGCAAGACTCTGACAGCCACAAGCATGACACCCAGAGGCAGAGGCATGATGGGATTTGTAGTTTTGCAACAGCTGGAGGTCCGCTAATTGCATATCCCCGTTCTAGAATTTCAGGTTCCACCCCTTCACCCCATGTCTTTGTAGCCAATCTTAACAGAGTAACTTAACCTCACTATGTTATAGCGCCCAAGGTGATGATGTGCTTTCAGCAGTCAAGGCTCCCTTTCCCAAAAAGAGGGCTCAATGGGGCCTTCATTATGCAAATACAGACTTTGGTTAGTACTTCACCATATTGTCCCTCTTGCTCCTTGCTCTTGTCAAATGAGGTTCAATCGCATATTCCAGCCAACAGTGAGAAAAGGGAGTTGGAAGTGTGAGGACCAATTCATCAACTTTCTAGCTTACTTACTAGCTGAAGTTTGTATTAGCACACAAGGGTGATCATGACTTTGTAGTGTTTTGATAGAAAACGTAGATGCATGCAAACACCTGTAGGTACCTACGATAAAGTCCTGATAGCACATTACAATGAAGGCCACCAATGGGATTATTCCTTAAAAGGCTGCAGAAGAGAACAATCAGATTGGAATTTGTGCTTAAAAAAAAAGACAAGAAAGGTTCTCAATATAATTAAAGACTCACTGGTCACAACCTAAGTTTAGATAACTTTCATAATATTTAGATAATGTTCTCTAGTAATTGTGGATCAGCTCCTATAGATACATTTCTATAAAAGAAAAAAAATGTTTTTGTAATATAAATGCTATCCTGTATATGTCTGTCTGTGTTACTATGGTTTACTCTCCATCTGAAAAGATGTATAATGTTTATATTCACCACCATTAACACAATGACTGTTAACAGAAGTCAAGTAATTAGTTACACTAGTAGCTATTAATCTGCTGTTAACTTGCATGATGGAACAATTCAAAGAACATTAAGCCTGTAATGAAATCAGTGTCTTCATTTATAGGACTGTTAAACACATTTACTGATTAATCATTAATAAGATAACTCTTGAAGCCAGGCGACTGGGCAATTCAGGCCTCTTTTGGTAAGGCTTTTTTACTAATAAAAAAAATTATTCTGGAGTATGCAATTCTAAATCAACAGTATTGTACCAACTTAGAGATGTTTAGTAGGCATGTCGTATTGTGATTTGTCAATGAATGAATGAATGACTTTCTTCTATTTAAACACAAATGGATATAAATGTGAACATCATATGTAGCACCCCCTGACCCCTGAAGCATGGTGGTACCCCCAGACAGGGATGGGCTGACATTTCACCTCAGGGCATGGATTACTCAGGTAATATAGTATGTAAACTGCTGGGTTCCAGCCACTTTAAGGCACAAACAAAAAGAAGCTTAAATAACTCTCATTCAAAATTCCTGTGAGAAACTGTGAAGTAGTTCAGGACACCTGTTACTGGCCTGCAAACTCAATAGCACAAACATGAGACACCAGTACAGTAAGGAGCCTTTAAGCAGATTTCAGCAATCTGTACCTTCTTAGTAGCAACCATCTCCATTAGCAAGCAAATCTTTCCAGTAGCAGTAGCCTCGATGATCCCATCTTGATGCTTTCCTGGGCTCTCCAGAAGTTCCTTACCAAGGACCTCATGTGGCAGAATGACCTCTGATACTTCATCCCAGGCAGCATCTGCTCCTCTCCTGCCCTCAGCCAGACTCCCAGACCATGTAGCCTCAATCATCAGGACCCACTGGACAGGCAGACCACCTGCTCCAAGCACATGCCTAGGCTTCAGGCCTAATCTCTCAGCTGCTCACACACTAACCCCAGGACAGAGCTTTGGGGGGGGATCACTTGGCCCTTACCAATTATTTATACTCTCCCCCAGTTTTAACATAACCAGAATAGGTTATAAGCTTCCTGTAATGGTCGACACATCCACAACTGAATAGTGGCTGTGTCCTGTTAACTGTCTTAGTAGTAGATCCTTGCACTCATAATTTCAGTGGGCTTACCAACCTGTAGTGATCTGACAGTTAGCATAGGACAGCCCTCCTCATCTGGCTCTAATTGGATGCATTGCAAACCTTTACTATGGGAAGTCTGAAGGGCTGGTTTTACTTTCGGCAGGTGGTGAAGAATAGAGTTGAGCGAACACCTGGATGTTCGGGTTCTGCTGGTCCGTCCGAACTTCGGGAGAAAGTCCGGGTCCGGGTCCGGACGGAACCCGAACGATCGCACGGACAACGAACCCCATTGAAATCAATGGGGACCCGAACTTTTAGGCACAAAAATGGCTGTAGGAAAGTCATGGAAAGCCCCAGAGGGCTGCAAAAGGAAGTAAAATGGGGGTAAGGGTAGGGCAAGTGCCCTACAAAAAATGGGGACAGGGAAATAACTTTAAATATTTTTAAAAAAATAAAAACTTAAAAAATGCAAAAATGGAGGTGAATGGGGATCATCTTCAAACTGTGTCTGAAAAGTATTAATTAACGGTAGAAGCCATATAACTGTTCTAAAATCATCTTCAAACTAGGGCAAGTGCCCTACAAAAA